>CALNHX010003155.1:0-157037 GCA_940337035.1 Agriotes lineatus | reverse complement strand
GACGCCTGGGACATTAGGGACATATGGGACATATGGGACATCTGGGACGCCTGGGACATTAGGGACATATGGGACATATGGGACATGTGGGACGTCTGGGACGTCTATGACGTTAGGGTCATATACTACATCTAGGACGTCTGGGAAGTTAGGGACATATGGGACATCTAGGACGTCTAAGACGTCTGGGACGTTAGCGACATATAGGGCAGCTTTTACCTTTGAGATGTTAGGGACATCTGGGACATCTAGGACGTCTTGGGTCGTTAGGAACGTATGGAGCATCTTGGACATTTGAGACATATAGGACATCTGGGACGTCTGGGACGTCTGGGACGTTAGGAGCATATGAGACATATAGGACGTCTGGGACGTCTGGGACGTTAGGGACTTTTGGGAAATCTAGGACATCTGAAACGTATGGAACATCTGGGACGTCTGGGACGTTAGGTACATATGGGGCACCTAGGACGTCTGGTATATCTAGGACATCTGAGACGTCTGGGACGTCTGGGACGTTAGGAGCATATGAGACATCTAGGACGTCTGGGACGTCTGGGACGTTAGCGACATATAGGACAGCTTTTACGTCAGAGATGTTAGGGACATATGGGACATCTAGGACGTCTGAGACGTCTGGGACGTTAGGGACGTATGGGACATCTAGGACGTTTAGGACGTATAATACGTCTGGGATGTCTGGGACGTCTGGGACGTTAGGGGCATATGAGACATCTAGGACGTCTGGGACGTTAGAGACGTATGGAACATCTAGGACGTCTAGGACATCTAGGGCGTCTGAGACGTCTGGGACGTTAGGGACGTATCTGACATCTAGGACATCTGAGACGTCTGGGACGTTAGGGACATATGGGGCATTTAGAACGTCTGGGACGTTAGGGACATGTGGGACATTTAAGACATCTGGGAAGTTAGCGATATATGGGACATCTAGGACGTCTGAGACGTCTGGGACGTTTGAGACATATGGGACATCTCGGATGTCTGGAACGTTAGGGACATATGTGACATCTAAGACGTCTGGGACCTATGGGACATCTGGGACATCTGAAACGTTAGGGACATATGGGACATCTGGGGCGTCTGGGACATTAGAGACATATGGGACATCTAGGACGTTTGGGACGTTAGGAACATATGGGACATCTAAAACGTCTGGGACGTTAGTCACATATAGGACATCTAGGACGTCTGGGACGTTAGGGACAATGGGAGATATGGGACATCTGAGACGTCTGGGACGTTAGAGACATATAGGACATCTACGACGTCTGGGACGTTATAGACATATGGAACATCTAGGACATCTGAGACGTCTGCGACGTTTGGGAAGTCCGGGATATCTGGGACGTCTGAAACGTTAGAAACATATGGGGCATCTAGGACGTCTGGGACGTCTGGATCGTTAGGGACATATGGGGCATCTAGGACGTCTGGGACGTTAGGGACATATGGGACATCTAGGACGTCTGGGACGTCTGGGACGTTACTGACATATGGGACATCTAGGACGTCTGGGACGTCTGGGACGTCTGGGACGTGAAGGACATATGGGACATTTAGGACGCCTGGGACATTAGGGACATATGGGACATATGGGACATCTGGGACGCCTGGGACATTAGGGACATATGGGACATATGGGACATGTGGGACGTCTGGGACGTCTATGACGTTAGGGTCATATACTACATCTAGGACGTCTGGGAAGTTAGGGACATATGGGACATCTAGGACGTCTAAGACGTCTGGGACGTTAGCGACATATAGGGCAGCTTTTACCTTTGAGATGTTAGGGACATCTGGGACATCTAGGACGTCTTGGGTCGTTAGGAACGTATGGAGCATCTTGGACATTTGAGACATATAGGACATCTGGGACGTCTGGGACGTCTGGGACGTTAGGAGCATATGAGACATATAGGACGTCTGGGACGTCTGGGACGTTAGGGACTTTTGGGAAATCTAGGACATCTGAAACGTATGGAACATCTGGGACGTCTGGGACGTTAGGTACATATGGGGCACCTAGGACGTCTGGTATATCTAGGACATCTGAGACGTCTGGGACGTCTGGGACGTTAGGAGCATATGAGACATCTAGGACGTCTGGGACGTCTGGGACGTTAGCGACATATAGGACAGCTTTTACGTCAGAGATGTTAGGGACATCTGGGACATCTAGGACGTCTTGGGTCGTTAGGAACGTATGGAGCATCTTGGACATTTGAGACATATAGGACATCTGGGACGTCTGGGACGTTAGGAGCATATGAGACATATAGGACGTCTGGGACGTCTGGGACGTTAGGGACATTTGGGAAATCTAGGACATCTGAAACGTATGGAACATCTGGGACGTCTGGGACGTTAGGTACATATGGGGCACCTAGGACGTCTGGTATATCTAGGACATCTGAGACGTCTGGGACGTTAGAAACATATCGGGCATCTAGAACGTCTGGGACGTTAGGTCCATATGGGACATCTAAGATATCTGGAACGTTAGCGATATATGGAACATCTAGGACGTCTGAGACGTCTGGGACGTTTGAGACATATGGAACATCTCGGATGTCTGGAACGGTATTGACATATGGGACATGAAGGACGTCTGGGACCTATGGGACATCTGGGACATCTGGGACGTTAGGGACAAATTGGGACATCTGTGACGTTTGGGACGTTAGAGACATGGGACATCTAGGACGTTTGGGACGTTAGGAACATATGGGACATCTAAAACCTCTGGGACGTTAGGGACATATAGGACATCTAGGACGTCTGGGACGTTAGGGACAATGGGACATATTTGACATCTGAGACGTCTGGGACGTTAGGGACATATAGGACATCTACGACGTCTGGGACGTTATAGACATTTGCAACATCTAGGACATCTGAGGCGTCTGCGACGTTTGGGTAATCCGGGATATCTGGGACGTCTGGGACGTCTGGGACGTTAGAAACATATGGAGCATCTAGGACGTCTGGGACGTGTGTAACGTTAGGGACATATGGGACATCTAGGACGTCTGGGACGTCTGGGACGTTACTGACATATGGGACATCTAGGACGTCTGGGACGTTAGGGACATATGCAGCATCTAGGACGTCTGGGACGTTAGGGACATATGGGACATCTAGAACGTTTGGGACGTATAAGACGTCTGGGACGTCTGGGACGTCTGGAACGTTAGGGGCATATGAGACGTCTAGGACGTCTGGAACGTTAGAGACATATGGGACATCTAGGACGTCTGGGACGTATGGAATATCTAGGACGTCTGGGACGTGAGTGACATATGGGACATCTAGGACGTCTGAGACGTTAGGGGCATATGGGATATCCAGGACGTCTATGACGTCTGGGACGTTTGAGACATATGGGACATCTCGGACGTTTGGGACGTTAGGGACATATGGGTGATCTAGGACGTCTGGGAGGTACTGGACATCTGGTACGTCTGGGACGTTAGGGACATATGAGACATCTAGGACGTCTGGCACGTTAGGGACATATGGGACATCCAGCACGTCTGGGACGTCTGGGACGTTAGTGACATATGAAACATCTAGGACGTCTGGGACGTTAGGGACGTATGAGACATCTAGGACGTTTGGGACGTTAGGCACACATTGGAAATCTATGACGTTTGGGTCGTTAGGGACATATGGAACATCTTGGACGTTTGGAACATATAGGACATCTGGGACGTCTGGGACGCCTGGGACGTTAGGAGCATATGAGACATCTAGGACGTCTGGGACGTTAGAGACATATGGGACATCTAGGACGTCTGGGACGTCTGGGACGTTAGGGACATTTGGGAAATCTAAGACGTATGGAACATCTGGGACGTCTGGGACGTCTGGGACGTTCGGGACATATGGGGCACCTAGGACGTCTGGGATATCTAGGACATCTGAGATGTCTGGGACGTTAGGTACATATGGGGCATCTAGAACGTCTGGGACGTTAGGGACATATGGGACATCTAAGACATCTGGGACGTTAGCGATATATGGGACATCTAGGACGTCTGGAACGTCTGGCTCTTTTAAGACATATGAGACATCTCGGATGTCTGGAACGTTAGGGACATATGGGACATCTAGAACGTCTGGAACGTTAGGAACATATGTAACATCTAGGACGTCTGGGACGTTAGGGACATATGGGACATCTAGAACGATTGGGACATCTAGGACGTCTGAAACGTTAGAGACATGTGGGTCATTCAGGACGTCTGGGATGTCTGAGACGTTTGAGACATATGGGACAAATCGGACGTTTGGGACGTTAGGGACATATGGGACATCTAAGACGTCTGAGACGTTAGAGACATGTAGGTCATCCAGGACGTCTGGGATGTCTGAGACGTTTGAGACATATGGGACAACTCGGACGTTTGGGACGTTAGGGACATATAGGTCATCTAAAACGTCTGAGACGTTAGAGACATGTGGGTCATCCAGGACGTCTGGGAAGTCTGAGACGTTTGAGACATATGGGACAACTCGGACGTTTGGGACGTGAGGGACATATGGGACATCTAAGACGTCTGAGACGTTAGAGACATGTGGGTCATCCAGGACGTCTGGGATGTCTGAGACGTTTGAGACATATGGGACAACTCGGACGTTTGGGACGTTAGGGACATATAGGTCATCTAAAACGTCTGGGACGTACGGGACATCTGGGACGTCTGGGACGTTAGAGACATATGAGACATCTAAGACGTCTGGCACGTTAGGGACATATGGGACGTCTAGCACGTCTGCTGCGTCTGGGACGTTAGTGACATATGAAACATCTAGGACGTCTGGGACGTTAGGGACATATGTAACATCTAGGACGTCTTAGACGTTAGGGACATATGGGACATCTAGAACGTTTGGGACGTATAGGACGTCTGGGACGTATGGAACATCTAGAACGTCTGGGACATCTAGGACGTCTGAAACGTCTGGGACATATGGGACATCCAGAACGTCTGGGACGTCTGGGACGTTTGAGACATATGGGACATCTAGAACGTTTGGGACGTATAGGACGTCTGGGACGTCTGGGACGTTACTGACATATGGGACATCTAGGACGTCTGGGACGTTAGGAACATATGTAACATCTAGGACGTCTTAGACGTTAGGGACATATGGGACATCTAGAACGTTTGGGACGTATAGGACGTCTGGGACGTATGGAACATCTAGAACGTCTGGGACATCTAGGACGTCTGAAACGTGTGGGACATATGGGACATCCAGAACGTCTGGGACGTCTGGGACGTTTGAGACATATGGGACATCTAGAACGTTTGGGACGTATAGGACGTCTGGGACGTCTGGGACGTTACTGACATATGGGACATCTAGGACGTCTGGGACGTTAGAAACTTATGTAACATCTAGGACGTCTGGGACGTTAGGGACATATGGGACATCTAGAACGTTTGGGACGTATAGGACGTCTGGGACGTATGGAACATCTAGAACGTCTGGGACATCTAGGACGTCTGAAACGTCTGGGACGTATGGAACATCTAGGACGTTTGAGACGTGAGGGTCATATGGGACATCTAGGACGTCTGAGACGTTAGGGACATATGGGACTTCCAGAACGTCTGGGACGTCTGGGACGTTTGAGACATATGGGACATCTCGGACGTTTGGGACGTTAGGGACATATAGGTCATCTAAAACGTCTGGGACGTACGGGACATCTGGGACGTCTGGGACGTTAGGGACATACGGGACAGCTGGGACGTCTGGGACGCTAGGGGCATATGTGACATTTAGGACGTCTTGGACGTTAAGGACATATGGGACATCTAGGACGTCTGGGACGTCTGAGCCGTTAAGGACATATGAGACATCTAGAACGTCTGGGAAGTCTGGGACGTTAAGGACATATGTAACATTTAGCACGCCTGAAACATTAGGGACATATGGGACATATGGGACATCTGGGACGCCTAGGACATTAGGGACGTATGGGACATATGGGACATCTGGGACGTCTGAGACGTTAGGGACATATGGGACATCTGGGACGTTAAGGACATATGGGACATCTGGGACGTCTGGGACGTCTGGGACGCTAACGACATATGGGACATTTAGGACGCTAGGGACATTAGGGACATATGGGACATCTGGGACGGCTGGGACGTTAAGGACATATAAGACATCTAGGACATCTGGGACGTTAGAGATATATGGGACATTTAAGACGTCTGAGACGTCTGGGACGTTAGGGACATACGGGACAGCTGGGACGTCTGGGACGTTAGGGACATATGGAACATCTAGGACGCCTGGGACATTAGGGACATATGGGACATCTGGAACGTCTGGGACGTTAAGGACATATGGGACATCTAGGACGTCTGGGACGTCTGAGACGTTAAGGACATATGAGATATCTAGGACGTCTGGGAAGTCTGGGACGTTAAGGACATATGTAACATTTAGCACGCCTGAAAAATTAGGGACATATGGGACATATGGGACATCTGGGACGTCTGAGACGTTAGGGACATATGGGACATCTGGGGCGTCTGGGACGTTAAGGACATATGGGACATCTGGGACGTCTGGGACGTCTGGGACGTTAACGACATATGGGACATTAGGACGCTAGGGACAATAGGGACATATGGGACATATGGGACATATGGGACTTCTGGGACATTAAGGACATTTGGCACACATGGGACATCTGGGACGGCTGGGACGTTAGGGACATATAGGACATCTAGGACATCTGGGACGTTAGGGACATATGGGACATTTAAGACGTCTGAGACGTCTGGGACGTAAGGGACATACGGGACAGCTGGGACGTCTGGGACGTTAGGGACATACGGGAAAGCTGGGACGTCTGGGACGTTAAGGATATATGGGACATTTAGTACGTCTGGGACGTTAAAGACATATGGAACATCTAGGACGCCTGCCACATTAGGGACATGTGGGACATATGGGACATTTGGGACGTCTGGGACGTTAGGGTTATATGGGACATCTAGAACGTCTGGGACGTCTGGGACGTGAAGGACATATGGGACATTTAGTACGTCTGGGACGTTAGGGACATATGGAACATCTAGGACGCCTGCCACATTAGGGACATGTGGGACATATGGGACATTTGGGACGTCTGGGACGTTAGGTTTATATGGGACATCTAGAACGTCTGGGACGTCTGGGACGTGAAGGACACATGGAACATCTAGGACGCCTGCCACATTAGAGACATGTGGGACATATGGGACATTTGGGACGTCTGGGACGTTAGGGTTATATGGGACATCTAGAACGTCTGGGACGTCTGGGACGTGAAGGACATATGTGACATTTAGGACGCCTGGGACATTAGGGACATATGGGTCATATGGGACATCTGGGACGCCTGGGACATTAGAGACATGTGGGACATATGAGACATCTGGGACGTCTGGGACGTTAGGGACATACGGGAAAGCTGGGACGTCTGGGACGTTAGGGACATATGGGACATTTAGTACGTCTGGGACGTTAGGGACATATGGAACATCTAGGACGCCTACCACATTAGGGATATGTGGGACATATGAGACATTTGGGACGTCTGGGACGTTAGGGTTATATGGGACATCTAGAACGTCTGGGACGTCTGGGATGTGAAAGACATATGGGACATTTAGGACGCCTGGGACATTAGAGACATATTTGACATCTAGGACGTATGGGACGTCTTGGACGTTAGGGACATATAGGACATCTAGAACGTCTGGGACGTAAGGGACATATGGGACATCTAGGACGTCTAAAACGTTAGGGTCATATGGGACACCTAGGACGTCTGGGACGTCTTGGGCGTTAGGAACATATGGGACATCTACTACGTCTGGGACGTTAGGGACATATTTGACATCTAGGACGTATGGGACGCCTGGGACATTAGGGACATATGGGATATATGGGACATGTGGGACGTCTGGGACGTCTATGACGTTATGGTCATGTACTACATCTAGGACGTCTGGGAAGTTAGGGACATATGGGGCATCTAGAACGTCTGGGACGTCTGGGACGTTAAGGACATATGGGACATTTAAAACGTCTGGAACGTTAAGGACATATGGAACATCTAGGACACCTTGGACATTAGGGACATATGGAACATATGGGACATCTGGGACGTCTGGGACGTTAGGGACATATGTGACATCTGAGACGTTAAGGACATATGGGACATTTAGGACGCCTGGGACATTAGGGACATATGGGACATATGGGACATCTGGGTCGCCTAGGACATTAGGGACATATGGGACATCTGGGACGTCTGGGACGTCTGGAACGTTTGGGACATATACGACATCTAGGACGGCTGGGACGTTAGGGACATATGGAACATCTAGGACGTCTGGTACGTCTGGGACGTTAGGGACATACGGCACAGCTGGGACGCTTGGGACATTAGGGACATATGGGACATATGGGACATCTGGGACGTCTGGAACCTTAAGGACATATGGGACATCTAGGACGTCTGGGGCGTCTGGGACGTTAAGGACATATAAGACATTTAGGACGCCTGGGATATTAGGGACATATAGGGACATATGGGACATCTGGGACGCCTGGGACATTAAGGACATATGGGACATCTGGGACGTCTGGGACGTTAGGGACATGTGGGACATCTATGACGTCTGGGACGTTAGGGACGTATGGGATATCTAGGACGTCTGGGACGTCTGGGACGTTAGGGACATACGGAACAGCTTGGACGTCTGGGACGTTAAGAACATATGGGGCATTTAGGACGTCTGGGACGTTAAGGACATATAGGACATTTAGGAGGCCTGGGACATTAGGGACATATGAAACATATGGGACATTAGGGTCGTTTGGGACGTCTGGGACGTTAGGGACATAAGGGACAGCGGGGACGTCTGGGACGTTAAGGACATATGAGTCATTTAGGACGTCTGGGACGTTAAGGACATATAGGACATTTAGGACGCCTGGGACATTACAGACATATGGGACATATGGGACATCTGGGACGTCTGGGACGTTAGGGACATATGGGACATCTGGGACGTTAAAGACATATGGGACATCTAGGACATCTGGGACGTCTGGAACGTTAAGGACATATGGATCATTTAGAACGCCTGGTACATTAGGGACATATGGGACATATGGCACATCTGGGACGCCTAGGACATATTGGACATATGGGGCATATGGGACATCTATAACGTCTGGGACGTTAGGGACATATGGGACATCTGGGACGTTAGGGAAATATTGGACATCTAGGACATTTGGGACGTTAGGGACATATGGGACCTCTAGGACGTCTGGGACGTTAAATACATATAGGACATCTAAAACGTCTGGGACGTTACGGACAACTGGGACATCTGGGACGTCTGGGACGTTATGGACATGTGGGACATCTAGGACGTCTGGGACGATAGGGACATGTGGGACATATGGGACATCTGGGACGTCTGGGACGTTACGGACAACTGGGACATTAGGGACGTCTTGGACGTTAGGGACATATGGGTCATCTAGCACGTCTGGGACATTAGGGATATATAAAACATCTAGGACGTCTGGGACGTCTGAAACGTCTAGGACGTTAGGGACATATGAGACAACTAGGACGTCTGGGACGTTAGGGATATATGAGATATCTAGGACGTCTGAAACGTTAAAGACATATGGGACATCCACAACGTCTGGGAAGTTAGGGACATATGGGACATCTGGGACGTCTGGGACGTTAGGGACACATAGGACATCTAGGACGTCTAAAACGTTAGGGTCATATGGGACACCTAGGACGTCTGGGACGTCTGGGGCGTTAGGAACATATGGGACATCTACTACGTCTGGGACGTTAGGGACATATGGGACATCTAGGACCTATGGGACGTCTGGGACGTTAGGGACATTTGGGACATCTAGGACGTCTGGGACGTACGGTACATCTGGAACGTCTGGAACGTTAGGGACATATAGGACATCTAGAACGTCTGGGACGTAAGGGACATATGGGACATCTAGGACGTCTGGGACGTTATAGACATATGCAACATCTGGGATGCCTGTGACGTTAGGAACATATGGGACATTCAGGACGTCTGAGAAGTTAGTGACATATGGGACATCTAGGACGTCTTGGGTCGTTAGGGACGTATGGAGCATCTTGGACGTTTGAGACATATAGGACATCTGGGACGTCTGGGACGTCTGGGACGTTAGGAGCATATGAGACATCTAGGACGTCTGGGACGTCTGGGACGTGAAGGACATATGGGACATTTAGGACGCCTGGGACATTAGAGACATATGGGACATCTAGGACGTCTTGGGTCGTTAGGGACGTATGGAGCATCTTGGACGTTTGAGACATATAGGACATCTGGGACGTCTGGGACGTCTTGGACGTTAGGGACATATGGGTCATCTAGCACGTCTGGGACATTAGGGATATATAAAACATCTAGGACGTCTGGGACGTCTGAAACGTCTAGGACGTTAGGGACATATGAGACAACTAGGACGTCTGGGACGTTAGGGATATATGAGATATCTAGGATGTCTGAAACGTTAAAGACATATGGGACATCCACAACGTCTGGGAAGTTAGGGACATATGGGACATCTGGGACGTCTGGGACGTTAGGGACACATAGGACATCTAGGACGTCTAAAACGTTAGGGTCATATGGGACACCTAGGACGTCTGGGACGTCTGGGGCGTTAGGAACATATGGGACATCTACTACGTCTGGGACGTTAGGGACATATGGGACATCTAGGACCTATGGGACGTCTGGGACGTTAGGGACATTTGGGACATCTAGGACGTCTGGGACGTACGGTACATCTGGAACGTCTGGAACGTTAGGGACATATAGGACATCTAGAACGTCTGGGACGTAAGGGACATTTGGGACATCTAGGACGTCTGGGACGTTATAGACATATGCAACATCTGGGATGCCTGTGACGTTAGGAACATATGGGACATTCAGGACGTCTGAGAAGTTAGTGACATATGGGACATCTAGGACGTCTTGGGTCGTTAGGGACGTATGGAGCATCTTGGACGTTTGAGACATATAGGACATCTGGGACGTCTGGGACGTCTGGGACGTTAGGAGCATATGAGACATCTAGGACGTCTGGGACGTCTGGGACGTGAAGGACATATGGGACATTTAGGACGCCTGGGACATTAGAGACATATGGGACATATGGGACATCTGGGACGCCTGGGACATTAGGGACATGCCTGGGACATTAGGGACATATGGGACATATGGGACATGTGGGACGTCTGGGACGTCTTGGGTCGTTAGGGACGTATGGAGCATCTTGGACGTTTGAGACATATAGGACATCTGGGACGTCTGGGACGTCTGGGACGTTAGGAGCATATGAGACATCTAGGACGTCTGGGACGTGAAGGACATATAGGACATTTAGGACGCCTGGGACATTAGGGACATATGGGACATATGGGACATCTGGGACGCCTGGGACATTAGGGACATATGAGACATATGGGACATGTGGGACGTCTGGGACGTCTATGACGTTAGGGTCATATACTACGTCTAGGACGTCTGGAAAGTTAGGGACATATGGGACATCTAGGACGTCTAAGACGTCTGGGACGTTAGCGACATATAGGACAGCTTTTACCTTTGAGATGTTAGGGACATCTGGGACATCTAGGACGTCTTGGGTCGTTAGGGACGTATGGAGCATCTTGGACATTTGAGACATATAGGACATCTGGGACGTCTGGGACGTCTGGGACGTTAGGAGCATATGAGACATCTAGGACGTCTGGGACGTCTGGGACGTTAGCGACATATAGGACAGCTTTTACGTCTGAGATGTTAGGGACATCTGGGACATCTAGGACGTCTTGGGTCGTTAGGGACGTATGGAGCATCTTGGACGTTTGAGACATATAGGACATCTGGGACGTCTGGGACGTCTGGGACGTTAGGAGCATATGAGACATCTAGGACGTCTGGGACGTCTGGGACGTGAAGGACATATGGGACATTTAGGACGCCTGGGACATTAGGGACATATGGGACATATGGGACATGTGGGACGTCTGGGACGTCTATGACGTTAGGGTCATATACTACGTCTAGGACGTCTGGGCAGTTAGGGACATATGGGACATCTAGGACGTCTAAGACGTCTGGGACGTTAGCGACATATAGGACAGCTTTTACCTTTGAGATGTTAGGGACATCTGGGACATCTAGGACGTCTTGGGTCGTTAGGGACGTATGGAGCATCTTGGACATTTGAGACATATAGGACATCTGGGACGTCTGGGACGTCTGGGACGTTAGGAGCATATGAGACATCTAGGACGTCTGGGACGTCTGGGACGTTAGCGACATATAGGACAGCTTTTACGTCTGAGATGTTAGGGACATCTGGGACATCTATGACGTCTTGGGTCGTTAGGAACGTATGGAGCATCTTGGACATTTGAGACATATAGGACATCTGGGACGTCTGGGACGTCTGGGACGTTAGGAGCATATGAGACATATAGGACGTCTGGGACGTCTGGGACGTTAGGGACATTTGGGAAATCTAGGACATCTGAAACGTATGGAACATCTGGGACGTCTGGGACGTTAGGTACATATGGGGCACCTAGGACGTCTGGTATATCTAGGACATCAGAGACGTCTGGGACGTTAGAAACATATCGGGCATCTAGAACGTCTGGGACGTTAGGTCCATATGGGACATCTAAGATATCTGGAACGTTAGCGATATATGGAACATCTAGGACGTCTGAGACGTCTGGGACGTTTGAGACATATGGAACATCTCGGATGTCTGGAACGTTATTGACATATGGGACATGAAGGACGTCTGGGACCTATGGGACATCTGGGACATCTGGGACGTTAGGGACATATGGCACATCTGTGACGTTTGGGACGTTAGAGACATGGGACATCTAGGACGTTTGGGACGTTAGGAACATATGGGACATCTAAAACGTCTGGGACGTTAGGGACATATAGGACATCTAGGACGTCTGGGACGTTAGGGACAATGGGACATATTTGACATCTGAGACGTCTGGGACGTTAGGGACATATAGGACATCTACGACGTCTGTGACGTTATAGACATTTGCAACATCTAGGACATCTGAGGCGTCTGCGACGTTTGGGTAATCCGGGATATCTGGGACGTCTGCGACGTCTGGGACGTTAGAAACATATGGAGCATCTAGGACGTCTGGGACGTGTGTAACGTTAGGGACATATGGGACATCTAGGACGTCTGGGACGTCTGGGACGTTACTGACATATGGGACATCTAGGACGTCTGGGACGTTAGGGACATATGTAGCATCTAGGACGTCTGGGACGTTAGGGACATATGGGACATCTAGAACGTTTGGGACGAATAAGACGTCTGGGACGTCTGGGACGTCTGGAACGTTAGGGGCATATGAGACATCTAGGACGTCTGGAACGTTAGAGACATATGGGACATCTAGGACGTCTGGGACGTATGGAACATCTAGGACGTCTGGGACGTGAGTGACATATGGGACATCTAGGACGTCTGAGACGTTAGGGGCATATGGGATATCCAGGACGTCTATGACGTCTGGGACGTTTGAGACATATGGGACATCTCGGACGTTTGGGACGGTAGGGACATATGGGTGATCTAGGACGTCTGGGAGGTACTGGACATCTGGTACGTCTGGGACGTTAGGGACATATGAGACATCTAGGACGTCTGGCACGTTAGGGACATATGGGACATCCAGCACGTCTGGGACGTCTGGGACGTTAGTGACATATGAAACATCTAGGACGTCTGGGACGTTAGGGACGTATGAGACATCTAGGACGTTTGGGACGTTAGGCACACATTGGAAATCTATGACGTTTGTGTCGTTAGGGACATATGGAACATCTTGGACGTTTGGAACATATAGGACATCTGGGACGTCTGGGACGCCTGGGACGTTAGGAGCATATGAGACATCTAGGACGTCTGGGACGTTAGAGACATATGGGACATCTAGGACGTCTGGGACGTCTGGGACGTTAGGGACATTTGGGAAATCTAAGACGTATGGAACATCTGGGACGTCTGGGACGTCTGGGACGTTCGGGACATATGGGGCACCTAGGACGTCTGGGATATCTAGGACATCTGAGACGTCTGGGACGTTAGGTACATATGGGGCATCTAGAACGTTTGGGACGTTAGGGACATATGGGACATCTAAGACATCTGGGACGTTAGCGATATATGGGACATCTAGGACGTCTGGAACGTCTGGCTCTTTTAAGACATATGAGACATCTCGGATGTCTGGAACGTTAGGGACATATGGGACATCTAGAACGTCTGGAACGTTAGGAACATATGTAACATCTAGGACGTCTGGGACGTTAGGGACATATGGGACATCTAGAACGATTGGGACATATAGGATGTCTGGGACGTATGGAACATCTAGGACGTCTGGGACATCTAGGACGTCCGAAACGTTAGAGACATGTGGGTCATTCAGGACGTCTGGGATGTCTGAGACGTTTGAGACATATGGGACAACTCGGACGTTTGGGACGTTAGGGACATATGGGACATCTAAGACGTCTGAGACGTTAGAGACATGTAGGTCATCCAGGACGTCTGGGATGTCTGAGACGTTTGAGACATATGGGACAACTCGGACGTTTGGGACGTTAGGGACATATAGGTCATCTAAAACGTCTGAGACGTTAGAGACATGTGGGTCATCCAGGACGTCTGGGATGTCTGAGACGTTTGAGACATATGGGACAACTCGGACGTTTGGGACGTGAGGGACATATGGGACATCTAAGACGTCTGAGACGATAGAGACATGTGGGTCATCCAGGACGTCTGGGATGTCTGAGACGTTTGAGACATATGGGACAACTCGGACGTTTGGGACGTTAGGGACATATAGGTCATCTAAAACGTCTGGGACGTACGTGACATCTGGGACGTCTGGGACGTTAGAGACATATGAGACATCTAGGACGTCTGGGACGTTAGGGACATAAGGGACATATGGGACAATTGGGACGTTTGGGACGTTAGGGACATATGGGACATCCGGGACGTCTGAGGCGTTAGGGACATATAGGACAACTAAGACGTCTGGGACGTTAGGGATATATGGGACATCTAGGACGTCTATGACGTTAGAGTCATATACTACATCTAGGACGTCTGGGAAGTTAGGGACATATGGGACGTCTAGCACGTCTGCTGCGTCTGGGACGTTAGTGACATATGAAACATCTAGGACGTCTGGGACGTTAGGGACATAAGGGACATATGGGACAATTGGGACGTTTGGGACGTTAGGGACATATGGGACATCCGGGACGTCTGAGGCGTTAGGGACATATAGGACAACTAAGACGTCTGGGACGTTAGGGATATATGGGACATCTAGGACGTCTATGACGTTAGGATCATATACTACATCTAGGACGTCTGGGAAGTTAGGGACATATGGGGCATCTAGAACGTCTGGGACGTCTGGGACGTTAAGGACATATGGAACATTTAAAACGTCTGGAACGTTAGGGACATATGGAACATCTGGGACGCCTTGGACATTAGGGACATATGGAACATATGGGACATCTGGGACGTCTGGGACGTTAGGGACATATGTGACATCTGGGACGTTAAGGACATATGGGACATTTAGGACGCCTGGGACATTAGGGACATATGGGACATATGGGACAGCTGGGTCGCCTAGGACATTAGGGAAATATGGGACATCTGGGACGTCTGGGACTTCTGGGACGTTTGGGACATATACGACATCTAGGACGACTGGGACGTTAGGGACATATGGAACATCTAGGACGTCTGGTACGTCTGGGACGTTAGGGACATACGGCACAGCTGGGACGCTTGGGACATTAGGGACATATGGGACATATGGGACATCTGGGACGTCTGGAACCTTAAGGACATATGGGACATCTAGGACGTCTGGGGCGTCTGGGACGTTAAGGACATATAAGACATTTAGGACGCCTGGGATATTAGTGACATATAGGGAAATATGGGACGCCTGGGACATTAAGGACATATGGGACATCTGGGACGTCTGGGACGTTAGGGACATGTGGGACATCTATGACGTCTGGGACGTTAAGGACATATAGGACATTTAGGAGGCCTGGGACATTAGGGACATATGGGACATTAGGGTCGTTTGGGACGTCTGGGACGTTAGGGACATACGGGACAGCGGGGACGTCTGGGACGTTAATAACATATGAGTCATTTAGGACGTCTGGGACGTTAAGGACATATAGGACATTTAGGACGCCTGGGACATTACAGACATATGGAACATATGGGACATCTGGGACGTCTGGGACGTTAGGGACATATGGGACATCTGGGACGTTAAAGACATATGGGACATCTAGGACATCTGGGACGTCTCGAACGTTAAGGACATATGGATCATTTAGAACGCCTGGTACATTAGGGACATATGGGACATATGGCACATCTGGGACGCCTAGGACATATTGGACATATGGGGCATATGGGACATCTATAACGTCTGGGACGTTAGGGACATATAGGACATCTGGGACGTTAGGGAAATATTGGACATCTAGGACATTTGGGACGTTAGGGACATATGGGACCTCTAGGTCGTCTGGGACGTTAAATTCATATGGGACATCTAAAACGTCTGGGACGTTACGGACAACTGGGACATCTGGGACGTCTGGGACGTTATGGACATGTGGGACATCTAGGACGTCTGGGACGATAGGGACATGTGGGACATATGGGACATCTGCGACGTCTGGGACGTTACGGACAACTGGGACATTAGGGACGTCTTGGACGTTAGGGATATATGGGTTATCTAGGACGTCTGGGACATTAGGGATATATAAAACATCTAGGACGTCTGGGACGTCTGGAACGTCTAGGACGTTAGGGACATATGAGACAACTAGGACGTCTGGGACGTTAGGGATATATGAGATATCTATGACGTCTGAAACGTTAAAGACATATAGGACATCCACAACGTCTGGGAAGTTAGGGACATATGGGACATCTGGGACGTCTGGGACGTTAGGGACATATTTGACATCTAGGACGTATGGGACGTCTGGGACGTTAGGGACATTTGGGACATCTAGGATGTCTGGGACGTACGGTACATCTGGAACGTCTGGGACGTTAGGGACATATAGGACATCTAGAACGTCTGGGACGTAAGGGACATATGGGACATCTAGGACGTCTAAAACGTTAGGGTCATATGGGACACCTAGGACGTCTGGGACGTCTGGGGCGTTAGGAACATATGGGTCATCTACTACGTCTGGGACGTTAGGGACATATTTGACATCTAGGACGTACGGGACGTCTGGGACGTTAGGGACATTTGGGACATCTAGGACGTCTGGGACGTACGGTACATCTGGAACGTCTGGGACGTTAGGGACATATAGGACATCTAGAACGTCTGGGACGTAAGGGACATATGGGACATCTAGGACGTCTGGGACGTTATAGACATATGCAACATCTGGGATGCCTGTGACGTTAGGAACATATGGGACATTCAGGACGTCTGAGAAGTTAGTGACATATGGGACATCTAGGAAGTCTAAGACGTCTGGGACGTTAGCGACATATAGGACAGCTTTTACGTCTGAGATGTTAATGACATCTGGGACATCTAGGACGTGTTGGGTCGTTATAGACATATGCAACATCTGGGATGCCTGTGACGTTAGGAACATATGGGACATTCAGGACGTCTGAGAAGTTAGAGACATATGGGACATCTAGGACGTTTGGGACGTTAGGAACATATGGGACATCTAAAACGTCTGGGACGTTAGTCACATATAGGACATCTAGGACGTCTGGGACGTTAGGGACAATGGGACATATGGGACATCTGAGACGTCTGGGACGTTAGAGACATATAGGACATCTACGACGTCTGGGACGTTATAGACATATGGAACATCTAGGACATCTGAGACGTCTGCGACGTTTGGGAAGTCCGGGATATCTGGGACGTCTGGAACGTTAGAAACATATGGGGCATCTAGGACGTCTGGGACGTCTGGAACGTTAGGGACATATGGGGCATCTAGGACGTCTGGGACGTTAGGGACATATGGGACATCTAGGACGTCTGGGACGTCTGGGACGTTACTGACATATGGGACATCTAGGACGTCTGGGACGTTAGTAACATATGTAACATCTAGGACGTCTGGGACGTTAGGGACATATGGAACATCTAGAACGTTTGGGACGTATAGGACGTCTGGGACGTCTGGGACGTCTGGAACGTTAGGGGCATATGAGACATCTAGGACGTCTGGGACGTTAGGAACATATGTAACATCTAGGACGTCTGGGACGTTAGGGACATATGGGACATCTAGAACGTTTGGGACGTATAGGACGTCTGGGACGTCTGGGACGTTACTGACATATTGGACATCTAGGACGTCTGGGACGTTAGGAACATATGTAACATCTAAGACGTCTTAGACGTTAGGGACATATGGGACATCTAGAACGTTTGGGACGTATAGGACGTCTGGGACGTATGGAACATCTAGAACGTCTGGGACATCTAGGACGTCTGAAACGTCTGGGACATATGGGACATCCAGAACGTCTGGGACGTATAGGACGTCTGGGACGTCTGGGACGTTACTGACATATGGGACATCTAAGACGTCTGGGACGTTAGGAACTTATGTAACATCTACGACGTCTGGGACGTTAGGGACATATGGGACATCTAGAACGTTTGGGACGTATAGGACGTCTGGGACGTATGGAACATCTAGAACGTCTGGGACATCTAGGACGTCTGAAACGTCTGGGACGTATGGAACATCTAGGACGTTTGAGACGTGAGGGTCATATGGGACATCTAGGACGTCTGAGACGTTAGGGACATATGGGACATCCAGAACGTCTGGGACGTCTGGGACGTTTGAGACATATGGGACATCTCGGACGTTTGGGACGTTAGGGACATATAGGTCATCTAAAACGTCTGGGACGTACGGGACATCTGGGACGTCTGGGACGTTAGGGACATACGGGACAGCTGGGACGTCTGGGACGCTAGGGACATATGTGACATTTAGGACGTCTTGGACGTTAAGGACATATGGGACATCTAGGACGTCTGGGACGTCTGAGACGTTAAGGACATATGAGACATCTAGGACGTCTGGGAAGTCTGGGACGTTAAGGACACATGTAACATTTAGCACGCCTGAAACATTAGGGACATATGGGACATCTAGGACGTCTGGGACGTACGGTACATCTGGGACGTCTGGGACGTTAGGGACATTTGGGACATCTAGGATGTCTGGGACGTACGGTACATCTGGAACGTCTGGGACGTTAGGGACATATAGGACATCTAGAACGTCTGGGACGTAAGGGACATATGGGACATCTAGGACGTCTAAAACGTTAGGGTCATATGGGACACCTAGGACGTCTGGGACGTCTGGGGCGTTAGGAACATATGGGACATCTACTACGTCTGGGACGTTAGGGACATATTTGACATCTAGGACGTACGGGACGTCTGGGACGTTAGGGACATTTGGGACATCTAGGACGTCTGGGACGTACGGTACATCTGGAACGTCTGGGACGTTAGGGACATATAGGACATCTAGAACGTCTGGGACGTAAGGGACATATGGGACATCTAGGACGTCTGGGACGTTATAGACATATGCAACATCTGGGATGCCTGTGACGTTAGGAACATATGGGACATTCAGGACGTCTGAGAAGTTAGTGACATATGGGACATCTAGGAAGTCTAAGACGTCTGGGACGTTAGCGACATATAGGACAGCTTTTACGTCTGAGATGTTAGGGACATCTGGGACATCTAGGACGTGTTGGGTCGTTATAGACATATGCAACATCTGGGATGCCTGTGACGTTAGGAACATATGGGACATTCAGGACGTCTGAGAAGTTAGAGACATATGGGACATCTAGGACGTTTGGGACGTTAGGAACATATGGGACATCTAAAACGTCTGGGACGTTAGTCACATATAGGACGTCTAGGACGTCTGGGACGTTAGGGACAATGGGACATATGGGACATCTGAGACGTCTGGGACGTTAGAGACATATAGGACATCTACGACGTCTGGGACGTTATAGACATATGGAACATCTAGGACATCTGAGACGTCTGCGACGTTTGGGAAGTCCGGGATATCTGGGACGTCTGGAACGTTAGAAACATATGGGGCATCTAGGACGTCTGGGACGTCTGGAACGTTAGGGACATATGGGGCATCTAGGACGTCTGGGACGTTAGGGACATATGGGACATCTAGGACGTCTGGGACGTCTGGGACGTTACTGACATATGGGACATCTAGGACGTCTGGGACGTTAGTAACATATGTAACATCTAGGACGTCTGGGACGTTAGGGACATATGGAACATCTAGAACGTTTGGGACGTATAGGACGTCTGGGACGTCTGGGACGTCTGGAACGTTAGGGGCATATGAGACATCTAGGACGTCTGGGACGTTAGGAACATATGTAACATCTAGGACGTCTGGGACGTTAGGGACATATGGGACATCTAGAACGTTTGGGACGTATAGGACGTCTGGGACGTCTGGGACGTTACTGACATATGGGACATCTAGGACGTCTGGGACGTTAGGAACATATGTAACCTCTAAGACGTCTTAGACGTTAGGGACATATGGGACATCTAGAACGTTTGGGACGTATAGGACGTCTGGGACGTATGGAACATCTAGAACGTCTGGGACATCTAGGACGTCTGAAACGTCTGGGACATATGGGACATCCAGAACGTCTGGGACGTCTGGGACGTTTGAGACATATGGGACATCTAGAACGTTTGGGACGTATAGGACGTCTGGGACGTCTGGGACGTTACTGACATATGGGACATCTAGAACGTTTGGGACGTATAGGACGTCTGGGACGTATGGAACATCTAGAACGTCTGGGACATCTAGGACGTCTGAAACGTCTGGGACGTATGGAACATCTAGGACGTTTGAGACGTGAGGGTCATATGGGACATCTAGGACGTCTGAGACGTTAGGGACATATGGGACATCCAGAACGTCTGGGACGTCTGGGACGTTTGAGACATATGGGACATCTCGGACGTTTGGGACGTTAGGGACATATAGGTCATCTAAAACGTCTGGGACGTACGGGACATCTGGGACGTCTGGGACGTTAGGAACTTATGTAACATCTACGACGTCTGGGACGTTAGGGACATATGGGACATCTAGAACGTTTGGGACGTATAGGACGTCTAGGACGTATGGAACATCTAGAACGTCTGGGACATCTAGGACGTCTGAAACGTCTGGGACGTATGGAACATCTAGGACGTTTGAGACGTGAGGGTCATATGGGACATCTAGGACGTCTGAGACGTTAGGGACATATGGGACATCCAGAACGTCTGGGACGTCTGGGACGTTTGAGACATATGGGACATCTCGGACGTTTGGGACGTTAGGGACATATAGGTCATCTAAAACGTCTGGGACGTACGGGACATCTGGGACGTCTGGGACGTTAGGGACATACGGGACAGCTGGGACGTCTGGGACGCTAGGGACATATGTGACATTTAGGACGTCTTGGACGTTAAGGACATATGGGACATCTAGGACGTCTGGGACGTCTGAGACGTTAAGGACATATGAGACATCTAGGACGTCTGGGAAGTCTGGGACGTTAAGGACATATGTAACATTTAGCACGCCTGAAACATTAGGGACATATGGGACATATGGGACATCTGGGACGCCTAGGACATTAGGGACGTATGGGACATATGGGACATCTGGGACGTCTGAGACGTTAGGGACATATGGGACATCTGGGACGTTAAGGACATATGGGACATCTGGGACGTCTGGGACGTCTGGGACGTTAACGACATATGGGACATTTAGGACGCTAGGGACATTAGGGACATATGGGACATCTGGGACGGCTGGGACGTTAAGGACATATAAGACAAGTAGGACATCTGGGACGTTAGGGATATATGGGACATTTAAGACGTCTGAGACGTCTGGGACGTTAGGGACATACGGGACAGCTGGGACGTCTGGGACGTTAAAGACATATGGAACATCTAGGACGCCTGGGACATTAGGGACATATGGGACATCTGGGACGTCTGGGACGTTAAGGACATATGGGACATCTAGGACGTCTGGGACGTCTGAGACGTTAAGGACATATGAGATATCTAGGACGTCTGGGAAGTCTGGGACGTTAAGGACATATGTAACATTTAGCACGCCTGAAAAATTAGGGACATATGGGACATATGGGACATCTGGGACGTCTGAGACGTTAGGGACATATGGGACATCTGGGGCGTCTGGGACGTTAAGGACATATGGGACATCTGGAACGTCTGGGACGTCTGGGACGTTAACGACATATGGGACATTAGGACGCTAGGGACATTAGGGACATATGGGACATATGGGACATATGGGACTCCTGGGACATTAAGGACATTTGGCACATGTGGGACATCTGGGACGGCTGGGACGTTAGGGACATATAGGACATCTAGGACATCTGGGACGTTAGGGACAAATGGGACATTTAAGACGTCTGAGACGTCTGGGACGTAAGGGACATACGGGACAGCTGGGACGTCTGGGACGTTAGGGACATACGGGAAAACTGGGACGTCTGGGACGTTAGGGATATATGGGACATTTAGTACGTCTGGGACGTTAAAGACATATGGAACATCTAGGACGCCTGCCACATTAGGGACATGTGGGACATATGGGACATTTGGGACGTCTGGGACGTTAGGGTTATATGGGACATCTAGAACGTCTGGGACGTCTGGGACGTGAAGGACATATGGGACATTTAGTACGTCTGGGACGTTAAGGACATATGGAACATCTAGGACGCCTGCCACATTAGGGACATGTGGGACATATGGGACATTTGGGACGTCTGGGACGTTAGGTTTATATGGGACATCTAGAACGTCTGGGACGTCTGGGACGTGAAGGACATATGGAACATCTAGGACGCCTGCCACATTAGGGACATGTGGGACATATGGACATTTGGGACGTCTGGGACGTTAGGGTTATATGGGACATCTAGAACGTCTGGGACGTCTGGGACGTGAAGGACATATGGAACATTTAGGACGCCTGGGACATTAGGGACATATGGGACATATGGGACATCTGGGACGCCTGGGACATTAGAGACATGTGGGACATATGAGACATCTGGGACGTCTGGGACGTTAGGGACATACGGGAAAGCTGGGACGTCTGGGACGTTAGGGACATATGGGACATTTAGTACGTCTGGGACGTTAGGGACATATGGAACATCTAGGACGCCTGCCACATTAGGGATATGTGGGACATATGAGACATTTGGGACGTCTGGGACGTTAGGGTTGTATGGGACATCTAGAACGTCTGGGACGTCTGGGATGTGAAGGACATATGGGACATTTAGGACGCCTGGGACATTAGAGACATATTTGACATCTAGGACGTATGGGACGTCTGGGACGTTAGGGACATTTGGGACATCTAGGACGTCTGGGACGTACGGTACATCTGGAACGTCTGGGACGTTAGGGACATATAGGACATCTAGAACGTCTGGGACGTAAGGGACATATGGGACATCTAGGACGTCTAAAACGTTAGGGTCATATGGGACACCTAGGACGTCTGGGACGTCTGGGGCGTTAGGAACATATGGGACATCTACTACGTCTGGGACGTTAGGGACATATTTGACATCTAGGACGTATGGGATGCCTGGGACATTAGGGACATATGGGATATATGGGACATGTGGGACGTCTGGGACGTCTATGACGTTAGGGTCATGTACTACATCTAGGACGTCTGGGAAGTTAGGGACATATGGGGCATCTAGAACGTCTGGACGTTAAGGACATATGGGACATTTAAAAACGTCTGGAACGTTAAGGACATATGGAACATCTAGGACGCCTTGACATTAGGGACATATGGAACATATGGGACATCTGGGACGTCTGGGACATTAGGGACATATGTGACATCTGAGACGTTAAGGACATATGGGACATTTAGGACGCCTGGGACATTAGGGAGATATGGGACATATGGGACATCTGGGTCGCCTAGGACATTAGGGACATACGGGACATCTGGGACGTCTGGGACGTCTGGAACGTTTGGGACATATACGACATCTAGGACGGCTGGGACGTTAGGGACATATGGAACATCTAGGACGTCTGGTACGTCTGGGACGTTAGGGGACATACGGCACAGCTGGGACGCTTGGGACATTAGGGACATATGGGACATATGGGACATCTGGGACGTCTGGAACCTTAAGGACATATGGGACATCTAGGACGTCTGGGGCGTCTGGGACGTTAAGGGACATATAAGACATTTAGGACGCCTGGGATATTAGGGACATATAGGGACATATGCGACATCTGGGACGCCTGGGACATTAAGGACATATGGGACATCTGGGACGTCTGGGACGTTAGGGACATGTGGGACATCTATGACGTCTGGGACGTTAGGGACGTATGGGATATCTAGGACGTCTGGGACGTCTGGGACGTTAGGGACATACGGAACAGCTTGAACGTCTGGGACGTTAAGAACATATGGGGCATTTAGGACGTCTGGGACGTTAAGGACATATAGGACATTTAGGAGGCCTGGGACATTAGGGACATATGAAACATATGGGACATTAGGGTCGTTTGGGACGTCTGGGACGTTAGGGACATACGGGACAGCGGGGACGTCTGGGACGTTAAAGACATATGAGTCATTTAGGACGTCTGGGACGTTAAGGACATATAGGACATTAGGACGCCTGGGACATTACAGACATATGGGACATATGGGACATCTGGGACGTCTGGGACGTTAGGGACATATGGGACATCTGGGACGTTAAAGACATATGGGACATCTAGGACATCTGGGACGTCTGGAACGTTAAGGACATATGATCATTTAGAACGCCTGGTACATTAGGGACATATGGGACATATGGCACATCTGGGACGCCTAGGACATATTGGACATATGGGGCATATGGGACATCTATAACGTCTGGGACGTTAGGGACATATGGGACATCTGGGACGTTAGGGAAATATTGGACATCTAGGACATTTGGGACGTTAGGGACATATGGGACCTCTAGGACGTCTGGGACGTTAAATACATATGGGACATCTAAAACGTCTGGGACGTCTGCGAAGTAAGGACATATGGGACATGTGGGACATCAGAGACGCCTGGGACATTAGGGACATATGGGACATATGGGACATCTGAGACATCTGGGCCGTTAGAAACATATGGGACATCTGAGACGCCTGGGGACATTAGGGACATATGGAACAAATGGGACATTTGGGACGTCCTGGGACGTCTGGGACGTTAGAAAACATATGGGGCATCTAGAACGTCTGGGACGTTAGGTCCATATGGGTCATCTAAGATATCTGGAACGTTAGCGATATATGGAACATCTAGGATGTCTGGAACGTTAGGGACATATGGGACATCAAGGACGTCTGGAACGTCAGGGACGTTAGGGACATACGGGACAGTTGGGACGTCTGGGACGTTAGGTACATATGGGACATCTAGGACCTCTGGGACGTCTGGGACGTTAGGGACATACGGGACAGCTGGGACGTCTGGGACGTTAAGGACATATGGAACATCTAGGACGTCTGAGACGTTAGGGACATATGGGAACATCTGGGACGTCTGGGACGATAGGGAAATATGGGACATCTGGGATGTCTGGGACGTTAAGGACATATGGGACATCTAGGACGTCTGGGACGTCTGGGACATATGGAACATATGGGACATCTGGGACGTCTGGGACATTAGGGACATAAGGGATATATGGGACATCTGGGACGTCTGGGACGTTAAGGACATATGGGACATCTGGGACGTCTGAGACGTTGAGGACATATGGGACATTTAGGACGCCCGGGACATTAGGGACATATGGAACATATGGGACATCTGGGACGCCTGGGACATTACGGACATAAAGGACATATGGGACATCTGGGACGTCTGGGACGTTAAGGACATATGGGACATCTAAGACGTTTGGGATGTTAAAGACATATGGGACATCTAGGGACGTCTGGGACGTCTGAGACGTTGAGGACAAATAGGACATTTAGGACGCCTGGGACATTAGGGACATATGGGACATGTGGGACATCTGGGACGGCCCGGGGTCATTAGGGACATATGGGACATGTGGGACATCTGGGAAGTCTGTGACGTTAGGGACATATAGGACATCTAGGACGTCTCAGACGTTCGGGACATATGGGACATCTAGGACGTCTGGGATGTCTGGGACGTTAGGGACATACGGGACAGCTGGGACGTCTGGGACGTTAAGGACATATGGGCACATTTAGGACGTTTGGGACGTTAGGAACATATGGAACATCTAGGACGTCCTTAGACATTAGGGACATATGGGACATATGGGGACATCTGGGACGTCTGGGACGTTAGGGACATATGGGACATCTGGGACGTCTAGGACGTTAAGGACATATGGCACATTTAGAACGCCTGGGACATTAGGGACATATGGGATATCTGGGACGCCTGGGGACATTAAGGATATATGGGACATCTGGGACGTCCTGGGACGTTAGGGGCATATGGGACGTCTGGGATGTTAGGGGACGTTAGGGACATACGGGACAGCTGGGACGTCTGGGACGTTAGGGAAAATATGGGACATTTAAAACGTCTGGGACGTTAGGAACATACGGGACAGCTGGGACGTCTGGGACGTTAGGGACATATGGGACATTTAAAACGTCTGGGACGTTAGGGACATATAGAACATTTAGGAAACCTATGACATTAGGGACATATGGGACGTATGGGACATCTGGGACGTCTGGGACGTTAGGGACATACGGGACATCTAGGCCGTCTTTGATGTCTGGAACGTTAGAAACATACGCGACAGCTGGGACGTCTGAGACGTTAGGGACATATGGGACATTTAGGACGTCTGGGACGTTAGGGACATATGGAACATTTAGGAAGCCTGGGACTTTGGGGACATATGGGACATATGAAACATCTGGGACGTCTGGGACGTTAAGGACATATGGGACATATGGGACATCTGAGACGTCTGGGACGTCTGGGACGTTAGGGACATATAGGACATCTAGGACGTCTGGGACGTTAGGGTCATATGAGACATTTAGGACGTCTATGACGTCAGGGACGTTAGGGACATGCGGGACAGTTGGTACGTCTGGGACGTTAGTTACATATGGGACATCTAGGACCTCTGGGACGTCTGGGACGTTAGGGACATACGGGACAGCTGGGACGTCTGAGACGTTAATTGCATATGGGACATTTAGGACGTCTGGGACGTTAGGGATATATGGAACATCTAGGACGTTTGAGAAATTAGGGAAATATGGAACATATGGGACATCTGGGACGTCTGGGAAGTTAGGGACATATGGGACATTTGGGACGCCTAGGACATTAGGGACATATGGGACATATGAGACATGTGGGACTCCTGGGACGTTAGGGACATATGGAACATCTGGGACGTCTGGGACGTTAAAGACATATGGTACATCTAGGACGTCTGGGATATCTGGGACGTTGAGGACATATGGGACATTTAGGACGCCTGAGACATTAGGGACATATAGGACATATGGGACATTTGGGACGTCCGGGACGTTAAGAACATATGGGACATCTAGGACGTCTGGGACGTTAGGGACATATGGGAAATCTAGGACGTCTGGCACGTTAGGGACATATGGGACATATGGGACATCTGGGACGCCTGAGACATTAGGGACATATGGGACATATGGTACATCTAGGACGTCTGTGACGTTAGTGACATATAGGACATCTAGGACGTCTGGGACGTTAGGGCCATATGGGACATCTAGGACGCCTGGAACGTCTGGGACGTTAGGGACATACGGGACAGCTGTGACGTCTGGGACGTTAAGGACATATGGGACATTTAAGACGCTTGGGACGTTAGGAACATATGGAACGCCTAGGACGCCTGGGACATTAGGGACATATTCGACATATGGGACATCTGGGACGTCTGGGACGTTAGGGACATATTTAACATCTGGGACGTCTAAGATGTTTGGGACGTTAGGGACATACGGGACAGCTGGGACGTCTGGGACGTTAGGGACATATGGGACATTTAAAACGTCTGGGACGTTAGGGACATACGGGACAGCTGGGACGTCTGAGACGTTAGGGACATATGGGACATTTAAAACGTCTGGGACGTTAGGGACATATAGAACATTTAGGAAGCCTGGGACATACGGGACATCTGGGACGTCTGGGACGTTAAGGACCTATGGGACATCTAGGACGTCTGGGACGTTAGGGACATATGGGACATTTAGGACGCTTGGGACGATAGGAACATATGGAACGCCTAGGACGCCTGGGACATTAGGGACATATTCGACATATGGGACATCTGGGACGTCTGGGACGTTAGGGACATATGGGACATTTAAAACGTCTGGGACGTTAGGAACATACGGGACAGCTGGGACGTCTGGGACGTTAGGGACATATGGGACATTTAAAACGTCTGGGACGTTAGGGACATATAGAACATTTAGGAAACCTATGACATTAGGGACATATGGGACGTATGGGACATCTGGGACGTCTGGGACGTTAGGGACATACGGGACATCTAGGCCGTCTTTGATGTCTGGAACGTTAGAAACATACGCGACAGCTGGGACGTCTGAGACGTTAGGGACATATGGGACATTTAGGACGTCTGGGACGTTAGGGACATATGGAACATTTAGGAAGCCTGGGACATTGGGGACATATGGGACATATGAAACATCTGGGACGTCTGGGACGTTAAGGACATATGGGACATATGGGACATCTGAGACGTCTGGGACGTCTGGGACGTTAGGGACATATAGGACATCTAGGACGTCTGGGACGTTAGGGTCATATGAGACATTTAGGACGTCTATGACGTCAGGGACGTTAGGGACATGCGGGACAGTTGGTACGTCTGGGACGTTAGTTACATATGGGACATCTAGGACCTCTGGGACGTCTGGGACGTTAGGGACATACGGGACAGCTGGGACGTCTGAGACGTTAATTGCATATGGGACATTTAGGACGTCTGGGACGTTAGGGATATATGGAACATCTAGGACGTTTGAGAAATTAGGGAAATATGGAACATATGGGACATCTGGGACGTCTGGGAAGTTAGGGACATATGGGACATTTGGGACGCCTAGGACATTAGGGACATATGGGACATATGAGACATGTGGGACTCCTGGGACGTTAGGGACATATGGAACATCTGGGACGTCTGGGACGTTAAAGACATATGGTACATCTAGGACGTCTGGGATATCTGGGACGTTGAGGACATATGGGACATTTAGGACGCCTGAGACATTAGGGACATATAGGACATATGGGACATTTGGGACGTCCGGGACGTTAAGAACATATGGGACATCTAGGACGTCTGGGACGTTAGGGACATATGGGAAATCTAGGACGTCTGGGACGTTAGGGACATATGGGACATATGGGACATCTGGGACGCCTGAGACATTAGGGACATATGGGACATATGGTACATCTAGGACGTCTGTGACGTTAGTGACATATAGGACATCTAGGACGTCTGGGACGTTAGGGCCATATGGGACATCTAGGACGCCTGGAACGTCTGGGACGTTAGGGACATACGGGACAGCTGTGACGTCTGGGACGTTAAGGACATATGGGACATTTAAGACGCTTGGGACGTTAGGAACATATGGAACGCCTAGGACGCCTGGGACATTAGGGACATATTCGACATATGGGACATCTGGGACGTCTGGGACGTTAGGGACATATGGGACATCTGAGACGTCTGGGACGTTAAGGACATATGGGACATCTAGGACGTCTGGGACGTCTGGGACATTAGGGACATATGGGACATTTAGGACGCCTGGTACATCAGGGACATATGGGACATATGGGACATCTGGGACGCCTTGGACATATGGGACATATGGGGCATATGGGACATCTGGGACGTCTGGGACATTAGGGACATACAGGACAAATGGGACATCTGGGACATCTGGGACGTTAGGGACATATTTAACATCTGGGACGTCTAAGATGTTTGGGACGTTAGGGACATACGGGACAGCTGGGACGTCTGGGACGTTAGGGACATATGGGACATTTAAAACGTCTGGGACGTTAGGGACATACGGGACAGCTGGGACGTCTGAGACGTTAGGGACATATGGGACATTTAAAACGTCTGGGACGTTAGGGACATATAGAACATTTAGGAAGCCTGGGACATACGGGACAGCTGGGACGTCTGGGACGTTAAGGACCTATGGAACATCTAGGACGTCTGGGACGTTAGGGACATATGGGACATTTAGGACGCTTGGGACGATAGGAACATATGGAACGCCTAGGACGCCTGGGACATTAGGGACATATTCGACATATGGGACATCTGGGACGTCTGGGACGTTAGGGACATATGGGACATCTGAGACGTCTGGGACGTTGAGGACATATGGGACATTTAGGACGCCTGAGACATTAGGGACATATAGGACATATGGGACATTTGGGACGTCCGGGACGTTAAGAACATATGGGACATCTAGGACGTCTGGGACGTTAGGGACATATGGGAAATCTAGGACGTCTGGGACGTTAGGGACATATGGGACATATGGGACATCTGGGACGCCTGAGACATTAGGGACATATGGGACATATGGTACATTTAGGACGTCTGGGACGTTAGGGCCATATAGGACATCTAGGACGCCTGGGACGTCTGGGACGTTAGGGACATACGGGACAGCTGTGACGTCTGGGACGTTAAGGACATATGGGACATTTAGGACGCTTGGGACGATAGGAACATATGGAACGCCTAGGACGCCTGGGACATTAGGGACATATTCGACATATGGGACATCTGGGACGTCTGGGACGTTAGGGACATATGGGACATCTGAGACGTCTGGGACGTTAAGGACATATGGGACATCTAGGACGTCTGGGACGTCTGGGACATTAGGGACATATGGGACATTTAGGACGCCTGGTACATCAGGGACATATGGGACATATGGGACATCTGGGACGCCTTGGACATATGGTACATATGGTGCATATAGGACATCTGGGACGTCTGCGACGTTAAGGATATATGGGGCCTCTGGGACGTCTAGGACGTTAGGGACATATAGGACATCTAGGACGTCTGGGACGTTAAGGACATATGGGACATCTAGGACGTCTGGGACGTCTGGGACGTTAGGGACATACGGGACAATTGGGACGTCTGGGACGTTAGGGACATATGGGACATCTAGGACGTCTGGGACGTTAAGGACATATGGGACATCTAGGACGTCTGGGACGTCTGGGACGTTAGGGACATACGCGACATCTAGGACGTCTGGGACGTTAAGGACATATGGGACATCTTGGACATCTCTGACGTCTGGGACGTCTGGGACGTTAGGGACATCTAGGACGTCTGGGACCTTAGGAACATACGAGACAGCTGGGACGTCTGGGACGTTAGGGACATATGCGACAATTAGGACGTCTGGGATTTTAGGGACATATGGAACATCTAGGACGCCTGGGACATTAGGGATATATGGGACATATGAGACATCTGGGACGTCTGGGACGTTAAGGACATGTGGGACATTTAGGACGCTTGGGACATTAGGGACATAAGGAACATATGGGACATCGGGGACGCCTGGGACATTATAGACATATGGGACATATGGGACATCTGGGACGTCTAGGACGTCTGGGACGTTAGGGACATATGGGACATCTAAGACGTCTGGGACGTCTGGGACGTTAGGGACATACGGGACAGCTGGGACGTCTGGGACGTTAGGGACATATGGAACATTTAGGACGTCTGGGACGTTAGGGACATATGGGACATCTAAGACGTCTGGGACGTCTGGGACGTTAGGGACATACGGGACAGCTGGGACGTCTGGGACGTTAGGGACATATGGGACATTTAGGACGTCTGGGACGTTAGGCACATATGGAACATCTAGGACGCCTGGGACATTCGAGACATATGGGACATTAGAGACATCTGGAACGACTGGGACGTTAGGGACATATGGGACATCTAAGACGTCTGGGACGTCTGGGACGTTAGGGACATACGGTACAGCTGGGACGTCTGGGACGTTAGTGACATATGGGACATTTAGGACGTCTGGGACGTTAGGCACATATGGAACATCTAGGACGCCTGGGACATTCGAGACATATGAGACATTAGAGACATCTGGGACGTCTGGGGCGTTAGGGACATATGGGTCATCTGAAACGTCTGGGACGTTAAGAACATATAGGACATCTAGGACGTCTGGGACGTTAAGGACGTATGAGACATATGGGACATCTGTGACGTCTGGGACGTCTGGGAAGTTAGGGACATATAGGACATCTAGGACGTCAGGGTCGTTAGGGACATATGGGACATTTAGGACGTCTGGGACGTCTGGGACGTTAGGGACATACGGGACAGCTGGGACGTCTGAGACGTTAGGGACATATAGGACATTTAGGACGTCTGGGACGTTAGGGACATATGGGACATATTGGACATCTGAGACGTCTGGAACGTTAGCGACATATGGGACATCTGGGACGTCTGGGAAGTTAAGGACATATGGGACATATGGGACATCTGAGACGCCTGGGACATTAGGGACATACGGAACATATGGGACATCTGAGACGTCTGGGACGTTAGGGATATATGGGACATCTCAGACGCCTGGGACATTAGGGACATATGGAACAAATGGAACATTTGGGACGTCTGGGACGTCTGGGACGTTAGGGACATATAGGACATCTAGGACGTCTGGGACGTTAGTGAAATAAGGGACTTCTAGGATGTCTGGGACGTCTGGGACGTTAAAGGACATACGGGACAGCTGGGACGTCTGGGACGCTAGGGACATATGAGACATTTAGGACGTCTGGGACGTTAGGGACATATGGAACATCTAGGACGCCTGAGACATTAGGGACATATGGGACATCTGGTACGTCTGGGACGTTAGGGACATACGGGACGTATGGGACGTCTGGGACGTTAAGGACAATTGGGACATCTAAGACGTCTGGGACGTCTAAGACGTTAAGGACATATGAGATATCTAGGACGTCTGGAAAAGTCTGGGACGTTAAGGGCATATGTGACATTTAGCACGCCTGAAACATTAGGGACATATGGGAAATATGGGACATTTGGGACTCCTAGGAGATTAGGGACGTATGGGACATATGGGACATCTGGGACGTCTGGGACGTTAGGGACATATGGGACATCTGGGACGTCTGGGACGTTAAGGATATATGGGACATTTAGGACGTCTCGGACGTCTGGGACGTTAACGACATATGGGACATTTAGGACGCTAGGGACATTAGGGACATATGGGACATTTGGCACATATGCGACATCTGGGACGGCTGGGACGTTAGGGACATGCGAGACAGCTGGGGCGTCTGGGACGTTAGGGACATATGGAACATCTAGGACGCCTGGGACATTAGAGACATATGGGACATATGAGACATCTGGGACGTTTGGGATGGTAGAGACATAAGGGACATCTGGGACGTCTGGGACGTTAAGGACATATGGGACATCTAGGACGTTTGGGACGTCTGGGACGATAAGGACATATGGGACATTTAGGACGCCTGGGACATTATAGACATATGAGATATCTAGGACGCCTGGGACATTAAGGACATATGGGACATATGGGACATCTGGGACGTCTGGGACGTTAAGGACATATAAGACATCTAGGACGTCTGGGACGTCTGGGACGTTAAGGACATATAGGCATTTAGGACGTCTGGGACGTTAGGGACATATGGATGATCTATAACGCCTGGAACATTAGGGACTTATGGAACATCTGGGACGTCTGGGACGTTAGGGACATATGGGACATCTCGGACGTCTGGGACGTCTGGGACGTTAGGGACACACGGGACAGCTGGAACGTCTGGGACGTTAGGGACATATGGGACATTTAGTACGTCTGGTACGTTAGGGACATATGGAACATTTAGGACGCCTGGGACATTAGGGACATATGGGACATATGGGACATCTGGGGCGCCTGGGACATTAGGGACATATGGGGCATATGGGACATCTGGGACGTCTGGGTCGTTAGGGAGATATGGGACATCTGGGACATCTGGGACGTTAAGGACATATGGGACATCTAGGACGTCTGGGACGTTAAGGACATATGGGACATCTAGGACGTCTGGGACGTTAGGGACATATGGGACAACTGGGACGTCTAGGACGTTAGGGACATACGGGACAGTTGGGACGTCTGAGACGTTAGGGACATACGGGACAGCTAGGACGTCTGGGACATTAGGTACATATGGGACATTTAGGACGTCTGGAACGTTAGGGACATATGGGACATCTGGGACGTCTGGGACGTTAAGAACATATGGGACACCTAGGACGTCTGGGACGTCTGGGACGTTAAGGACATATGGGACATTTAGGACGCCTGGGACATTAGAGACATATAGGACATATGGGACATCTGGGACGCCTGGGACATTAGGGACATATAGGACATATGGGACATCTCTGACGTCTGGGACGTTAGGGACGTCTAGGAAGTTAGAAAGATACGGGACAGCTGGGACGTCTGGGACGTTAGGGAAATATGGGACATTTAGGACGTCTGGGATTTTAGGGACATATGGAACATCTAGGACGCCTGGGACATTAGGGACATATGGGACATATGAGACATCTGGGACGTCTGGGACGTTAAGGACATATGGGACATTTAGGACGCTTGGGACATTAGGGACATAAGGACATATGGGACATCGGGGACGCCTGGGACATTAGGGACATCGGGGACGCCTGGGACATTAGGGACATATGGGACATATGGGACATCTGGGACGTCTGGGACGTCTGGGACGTTAGGGACAAATAGGACATCTAGGACGTCTGCGACGTCTGGGACGTTAGGGACATACGGGACAGCTGGGACGTCTGGGACGTTAGGGGCATATGGGACATTTAGGACGTCTATGACGTTAGGCACATATGGAACATCTAGGACGCCTGGGACATTCGAGACATATGGGACATTAGAGACATCTGGGACGTCTGGGACGTTAGGGACATATGGGTCATCTGAAACGTCTGGGACGTTAAGAACATATAGGACATCTAGGACGTCTGGGTGGTCTGGGACGTTAAGGACATATGGGACATTTAGAACCCCTGGGGCATTAGGGACATATGGGACATCTGGGACGCCTGGAACGTTAGATACATATGAGACACATGGGACATCTGTGACGTCTGGGACGTCTGGGACGTTAGGGACATATAGGACATCTAGGACGTCGGGGTCGTTAGGGACATATGAGACATCTAGGACGTCTGGGTCGTCTGGGACGTTAGGGACATACGGGACAGCTGGGACGTCTGAGACGTTAGGGACATATAGGACATTTAGGACGTCTGAGACGTTAGGGATATAGGAAATTTAGGACGTCTGGGACGTTAGCGACATATGGGACATCTGGGACGTCTGAGACGTTAAGGACATATGGGACATCTAGAACGTCTGGGACGTCTGCGAAGTTAAGGACATATGGGACATATGGGACATCAGAGACGCCTGGGACATTAGGGACATATGGGACATATGGGACATCTGAAACATCTGGGACGTTAGAAACATATGGGACATCTGAGACGCCTGGGACATTAGGGACATATGGAACAAATGGGACATTTGGGACGTCTGGGACGTCTGGGACGTTAGGGACATATAGGACATCTAGGACGTGTGGGACGTTAGGGACATATGTGACATCTAGGACGTCTGGGACGTCTGGGACATTAGGGACATTCGGGACAGCTGGGACGTCTGGGACGTTAGGGACATATGGGACATTTAGGACGTCTATGACGTTAATCACATATGGAACATCTAGGACGCATGGGACATTCGAGACATATGGGACATTAGAGACATCTGGGACGTCTGGGACGTTAGGGACATATGGGTCATCTGATACGTCTGGGACGTTAAGAACATATAGGACATCTAGGACGTCTGGGACGTCTGGGACGTTAAGGACATATGGGACATTTAGAACCCCTGGGGCATTAGGGACATATGGGACACCTGGGACGCCTGTGACGTTAGATACATATGAGACACATGGGACATCTGTGACGTCTGGGACGTCTGGGACGTTAGGGACATATAGGACATCTAGGACGTCTGGGACATCTAGGACGTCTGGGACGTCTGGGACGTTAAGGACATATATTCATTTAGGACGTCTGGGACGTTAGGGACATACGGGACAGCTAGGACGTCTGGGACATTTGGTACATATGGGACATTTAGGACGTCTGGGACGTTAGGGACATATGGGACATCTGGGACGTCTGGGACGTTAAGAACATATGGGACACCTAGGACGTCTGGGACGTCTGGGACGTTAAGGACATATGGGACATTTAGGACGCCTGGGACATTAGAGACATATAGGACATATGGGACATCTGGGACGCCTGGGACATTAGGGACATATAGGACATATGGGACATCTCTAACGTCTGGGACGTTAGGGACATCTAGGACGTCTGGGACGTTAAAAAGATACGGGACAGCTGGGACGTCTGGGACGTTATGGAAATATGGGACATTTAGGACGTCTGGGACTTTAGGGACATATGAAACATCTAGGACGCCTGAGACATTAGGGACATATGGGACATATGAGACATCTGGGACGTCTGGGACGTTAAGGACATATGGGACATTTAGGACGCTTGGGACATTAGGGACAAAAAGACATATCGGACATCGGGGACGCCTGGGACATTAGGGACATATGGGACATATGGGACATCTGGGACGTCTGGGACGTCTGGGACGTTAGGGACATATAGGACATCTAGGACGTCTGGGACGTTAGGGACATATGGGACATCTAGGACGTCTGGGACGTCTGGGACGTTAGGGACATACGGGACAGCTGGGACGTCTGGGACGTTAGGGGCATATGGGACATTTAGGACGTCTATGACGTTAGGCACATATGGAACATCTAGGACGCCTGGGACATTCGAGACATATGGGACATTAGAGACATCTGGGACGTCTGGGACGTTAGGGACATATGGGTCATCTGAAACGTCTGGGACGTTAAGAACATATAGGACATCTAGGACGTCTGGGACGTCTGGGACGTTAAGGACATATGGGACATTTAGAACCCCTGGGGCATTAGGGACATATGGGACATCTGGGACGCCTGGGACGTTAGATACATATGAGACACATGGGACATCTGTGACGTCTGGGACGTCTGGGACGTTAGGGACATATAGGACATCTAGGACGTCGGGGTCGTTAGGGACATATGAGACATCTAGGACGTCTGGGACGTCTGGGACGTTAGGGACATACGGGACAGCTGGGACGTCTGAGACGTTAGGGACATATAGGACATTTAGGACGTCTGAGACGTTAGGGATATAGGACATTTAGGACGTCTGGGATGCTAGCGACATATGGGACATCTGGGACGTCTGAGACGTTAAGGACATATGGGACATCTAGGACGTCTGGGACGTCTGCGAAGTTAAGGACATATGGGACATATGGGACATCAGAGACGCCTGGGACATTAGGGACATATGGGACATATGGGACATCTGAAACATCTGGGACGTTAGAAATATATGGGACATCTGAGACGCCTGGGACATTAGGGACATATGGAACAAATGGGACATTTGGGACGTCTGGGACGTCTGGGACGTTAGGGACATATAGGACATCTAGGACGTCTGGGACGTTAGGGACATACGGGACAGCTGGGACGTCTGGGACGTTAGGGACATATGGGACATTTAGGACGTCTATGACGTTAGGCACATATGGAACATCTAGAACGCCTGGGACATTCGAGACATATGGGACATTAGAGACATCTGGGACGTCTGGGACGTTAAGGACATATGGGTCATCTGAAACGTCTGGGACGTTAAGAACATATAGGACACCTAGGACGTCTGGGACGTCTGGGACGTTAAGGACATATGGGACATTTAGAACCCCTGGGGCATTAGGGACATATGGGACATCTGGGACGCCTGTGACGTTAGATACATATGAGACACATGGGACATCTGTGACGTCTGGGACGTCTGGGTCGTTAGGGACATATGAGACATCTAGGATGTCTAGGACGTCTGGGACGTTAGGGACATACGGGACAGCTGGGACGTCTGAGACGTTAGGGACATATAGGACATTTAGGACGTCTGAAACGTTAGGGATATAGGACATTTAGGACGTCTGGGACGTTAGCGACATATGGGACATCTGGGACGTCTGAGACGTTAAGGACATATGAGACATCTAGGACGTCTGGGACGTCTGCGAAGTTAAGGACATATGGGACATATGGGACATCAGAGACGCCTGGGACATTAGGAACATATGGGACATATGGGACATCTGAGACATCTGGGACGTTAGAAACATATGGGACATCTGAGACGCCTGGGACATTAGGGACATATAGAACAAATGGGACATTTGGGACGTCTGGGACGTCTGGGACGTTAGGGACATATAGGACATCTAGGACGTCTGGGACGTTAGGGACATATGTGACATCTAGGATGTCTGGGACGTCTGGGACGTTAGGGACAGACGGGACAGCTGGGACGTCTGGGACGCTAGGAACATATGGGAGCTGTCCCGTATGTCCCTAACGTCCCAGACGTCCCAGACGTCCTAGATGTCTCATATGTCCCTAACGACCCCGACGTCCTAGATGTCCTATATGTCCCTAACGTCCCAGACGTCCCAGACGTCACAGATGTCTCATGTGTCTCATATGTATCTAACGTCCCAGGCGTCCCAGATGTCCCATATGTCCCTAATGCCCCAGGGGTTCTAAATGTCCCATATGTCCTTAACGTCCCAGACGTCCCAGACGTCCTAGATGTCCTATATGTTCTTAACGTCCCAGACGGTTCAGATGACCCATATGTCCCTAACGTCCCAGACGTCCCAGATGTCTCTAATGTCCCATATGTTTCGAATGTCCCAGGCGTCCTAGATGTTCCATATGTGCCTAACGTCATAGACGTCCTAAATGTCCCATATGCCCCTAACGTCCCAGACGTCCCAGCTGTCCCGTATGTCCCTAACATCCCAGACGTCCCAGACGTCCTAGATGTCCCATATGTCCCTAACGTCCCAGACGTCCTAGATGTCCTATATGTCCCTAACGTCGCAGACGTCCCAGACGTCCCAGATGTCCCATATGTCCCATATGACCCTAATGTCCCAGGCGTCCCCGATGTCCCTAATGTCCCAGGCGTCCCCGATGTCCCATATGTCTGTATGTCCCTAATGTCCCAAGCGTCCTAAATGTCCCATATGTCCTTAACGTCCCAGACGTCCCAGATGTCTCATATGTCCCATATGTCCCTAATGTCCCAGGCGTCCTAGATGTTCCATATGTCCCTAAAGTCCCAGACGTCCTAAATGTCCCATATTTCCCTAACGTCCCAGACGTCCCAACTGTCCCGTATCTTTCTAAAGTCCCAGACGTCCTAGATGTCCCTAACGTCCCAGACGTCAGAGATGTCCCATATGTCCTATATGTCCCTAATGTCCCAGGCGTCCCAGATGTCCCATATGTCCTATATGTCTCTAATGTCCCAGGCGTCCTAAATGTCCCATATGTCCATAACGTCCCAGACGTCCCAGACGTCCTAGGTGTCCCTAACGTCCCAGACGTCCTAAATGTCCCATATGTACCTAATGTCCCAGACGTCCTAGCTGTCCCGTATGTCCCTAACGTCCCAGACGTCCCAGACGTCCTAGTTGTCCCGTATGTCCCTAACGTCCCAGACGTCCTAGATGTCCTATATGTCCCTAACATCCCAGACGTCCCAATTGTCCCATATGTCCCTAACGTCCCAGACGTCCTAGATGTCCCATATGTCCTTAACGTCCCAGATGTCCCAGATGTCCCATATCTCCCTAACGACCCATACGTCCCAGATGTCCCATATGCCCCATATGTCCCTAATGTCCCAGGCGCCCCAGATGTCCCATATGTCACATATGTCCCTAATGTCCCAGGCGTCCTAAATGTTCCATATGTCCCTAACGTCCCAGACGTACTAAATGTCCCATATGTCCCTAACGTCCCAGACGTTCCAGCTGTCCCGTGTGTCCCTAACGTCCCAGATGTCCCAGACGTCCGAGATGTCCCATATGTCCCTAACGTCCCAGACGTCCCAGATGTTCCATAAGTCCCTAAAGTCCCAGGCGTTATAGATCATCCATATGTCCCTAACGTCCCAGACGTCCTAAATGCCTATATGTCCTTAACGTCCCAGACGTCCCAGACGTCCTAGATGTCTTATATGTCCTTAACGTCCCAGACGTCCCAGATGTCCCATATGTCCCATATGTCCCTAATGTCCCAGGCGTCCTAGATGTCTCATATGTCTATAATGTCCCAGGCGTCCTAAATGTCTCATATGTCCTTAACGTCCCAAACGTCCCAAACGTTCTAGATGTCCCATATGTCCTTAACGTCCCAGACGTCCCAGATGTCCCATATGTCCCTACCATCCCAAACGTCCCAGATGTCTCATATGTCCCATATGTCTCTAATGTCCCAGGCGTCCTAGATGTTCCATATGTCCCTAACGTCCCAGACGCCCCAGCTGTCTCGCATGTCCCTAACGTCCCAGCCGTCCCAGATGTCGCATATGTGCCAAATGTCCCATATGTCACTAATGTCCCTAGCGTCCTAAATGTCCCATATGTCGTTAACGTCCCGACGTCCGAGACGTCCTAAATGTCCCATACATCCTTAACGTCCCAGACGTCCCAGAGGTCCCATATGTCCCTAACGTCCCAGACGTCCCAGATGTCCCATATGTCCCTAATGTCCAAAGCGTCCTAGATGTTCCATATGTCCCTAACGTTCCAGACGTCCTAAATGTCCCATATGTCCTTAACGTCCCAGACGTCCCAACTGTCCCGTATGTCCCTAACGTCCCAGACGTCCCAGACGTTCTAGATGCCCCATATGTCTCTAACGTCCCAGACGTCCTTGATGTAGTATATGTACCTAACGTCCGAGACGTCCCAGACGTCCCACATGTCCCGTATGTCCCATATGTCCCTAATGTCCCAGGCGTCCCAGATTCCCATATGTCCCATATGTCCCTAATGTCCCAGGCGTCCTAAATGTCCCATATGTCCTTCACGTCCCAGACGTCCCAGACGTCCTAGATGTCCCATATGTCCCTAACGTCCCAGACGTCCCAGATGTCCCATATCTCCCACATGTCCCTAATGTGCCAGGATCCTAGATGTTCCATATGTCCCTAACGTCCCAAACGTCCTAAATGTCCCATATGTCCCTAACGTCCCAGACGTCCCAGATGTCCCATATGTCCCATATGTCTCTAATGTCCCAGGCGTCCTAGATGTCCCATATGTCCCTAATGTCCCAGGCGTCCTAAATGTCCCATATGTCCCTAACGTCCCAGACGTCCCAAACGTCCTAGATGTTTCATATGTCCTTAACGTCCCAGACGTCCCAGATGTCCCATATGTTCCTAACATCCCAAACGTCCCAGATGTCTCATATGTCCCATATGTCTCTAATATCAAAGGCGTCCTAGATGTTCCATATGTCCCTAACGTCCCAGACGTCCCAGCTGTCCCGTATATCCCTAACGTTCCAGACGTCTTAGACGTCTTAGATGTCCCATATATCCCTAACGTCCAAGATGTCCTAGATGTCCTATATGTCCCTAACGTCCCAGCCGTCCCAGATGTTCCATATGTGCCTAATGTCCCTAATGTCCCAGGAGTCCCATATGTCCCATATGTCCCATATGTCCCTAATGTTTCTAGCGTCCTAAATGTCCCATATGTCGTTAACGTCCCAGACGTCCCAGACGTCCTAGATGTCCCATATGTCCTTAACGTCCCAGACGTCCCAGATGTCCCATATGTCCCTAACGTCTCAGACGTCCCAGATGTCCCATATGTCCCATACGTCTATAATGTCTTAGGCGTCCCAGATGTTTCATATGTCACATATGTCCCTAATGTTTCAGGCGTGCTAAATGTCACATATGTCCTTAACGTCCCAGACTTCCCAGACGTCCTAGATGTCTCATATGTCCTTAACGTCTCAGACGTCCCAGACGTCCCAGATGTTCCATATGTCTCATACGTCCCTAACGTCCCAGACGACCCAGATGTCCCATATGTCCCTAATGTCCAAGGCGTCCTAGATGTTCCATATGTCCCTAACGTCCCAGACGTCGTAAATGTCCCATATGTTCCTAGCGTCCCAGACGTCCCAGCTGTCCCGTCTGTCCCTAACGTCCCAGACGTCCCAAACATCCTAGATGTCACATCTGTCCCTAACGTCCCAGACATCCTAGATGTCCTATATGTCTCTAACGTCCCAGACGTCCCAGACGTCCCAAATGTCCCATTTGTTCTATATGTCCCTAATGTCCCAGGCGTCTCAGATGTCCCATATGTTTCTAACGTCCCATATGTCTCAGATGTCCCATATGTCCCATATGTTCCTAATGTCCCAGGCGTCTCTGATGTCCCATATTTCCCATATGTCCTTAACTTCTCAGACGTCCCAGACGTCCTAGATGTCCCATATGTCCTTAACGTCTCAGACGTCCCAGCTGTCCCGTATGTCCCTAACGTCCCAGACGTCCCAGACGTCCTAGATGTCTCATATGTCCCTAACGACCCAGACGTCCCAGACGTCACAGATGTCCCATGTGTCTCATATGTATCTAACGTCACAGGCGTCCCAGATGTCCCATATGTCCCTAATGCCCCAGGGGTTTTAAATGTCCCATATGTCCTTAACGTCCCAGACATCTAGGACGTCTGGGACGTTAGGGATATATGGGACATCTAAGACGTCTAAGACGTCTGGGACGTTAGGGATATACGGGACAGCTGGGACGTCTGGGACGTTAGGGACATATGAAACATCTAGGACGCCTTTGATATTAGAGACATATGGGACATATGAGACATCTGGGACGTTTGGGATGTTAGGAACATATGGGACATCAGGGACGTCTGGGACGTTAAGGACATATGAAACATCTAGGACGTTTGGGACGTCTGGGACGTTAGGGACATATGGGACATTTAGGACGCCTGGGACATTAGGGATATACGGGACATCTAGGACGCCTGGGACATTAAAGACATATGGGACATATGGGACATCTGGGACGTCTGGGACGTTAGGGACATATGGGACATTTAGGACGTTTGGGACGTTAGGGACATATGGAACATCTATGACGCCTGGCACATTAGGGACATGTGGGAGATATGGGACATCTGGGACGTCTGGGACGTTAGGGACATATGGGACATCTAGGACGTCTGGGACGTCTGGGAAGTGAAGGACATATGGGACATATGGGACATCAGAGACGCCTGGGACATTAGGGACATATGGGACATCTGAAACATCTGGGACGTTAGAAACATATGGGACATCTGAGACGCCTGAGACATTAGGGACATATGGAACAAATGGGACATTTGGGACGTCTGGGACGTCTGGGACGTTAGGGACATATAGGACATCTAGGACGTCTGGGACGTTAGGGACATATGTGACATCTAGGACGTCTGGGACGTCTGGGACGTCTGGGACGTTAGGGACATACGGGACAGCTGGGACGTCTGGGACGTTAGGGACATATGGGACATTTAGGACGTCTATGACGTTAGGCACATATGGAGCATCTAGCCTGGGACATTCGAGACATATGGGACATTAGAGACATCTGGGACGTCTGGGACGTTAGGGATATATGGGACATCTAAGACGTCTAAGACGTCTGGGACATTAGGCACATATGGAACATCTGGGACGGCTGGGACGTTAGGGACATATAGGACATCTAGGACATCTTGGACGTTAGGGATATATGGGACATCTAAGACGTCTAAGACGTCTGGGACGTTAGGGATATACGGGACAGCTGGGACGTCTGGAACGTTAGGGACATATGGAACATCTAGGACGCTTTTGATATTAGAGACATATGGGACATATGAGACATCTGGGACGTTTGGGAAGTTAGGAACATATGGGACATCTGGGACGTCTGGGACGTTAAGGACATATGAAACATCTAGGACGTTTGGGACGTCTGGGACGTTAGGGACATATGGGACATTTAGGACGCCTGGGACATTAGGGACATATGGGACATCTAGGACGCCTGGGACATTAAAGACATATGGGACATATGGGACATCTGGGACGTCTGGGACGTTAGGGACATATGGGACATTTAGGACGTTTGGAACGTTAGGGACATATGGAACATCTAGGACGCCTGGCACATTAGGGACATGTGGGAGATATGGGACATCTGGGACGTCTGGGACGTTAGGGACATATGGGACAACTAGGACGTCTGGGACGTCTGGGACGTGAAGGACATATGGGACATTTAGGACGCCTGGGACATTAGGGACATATGGGACATATGGGAATCTGGGACGCCTGGGACATTAGGGACATATGGGACATATGGGATATGTGGGACGTCTGGGACGTCTCGGACGTTAGGTACATATACTACATCAAGGACGTCTGGGACGTTAGAGACATATGAGGCATCTAGAACGTCTGGGACGTCTGGGACGTTAGGGACATACGGGACAGTTGGGACGTCTGGGACGTTAAGGACATATGGGACATTTAGGACGTCTGGAACGTTAGGGACATATGGAACATCTAGGATGCCTTGGACATTAGGGACATATGGGACATATGGGACATCTGGGACGTCTGGGACGTTAGGGACATATGGGACATCTGGGACGTCTGGGACGTTAAGGATATATGGGACATTTAGGACGTCTCGGACGTCTGGGACGTTAACGACATATGGGACATTTAGGACGCTAGGGACATTAGGGACATATGGGACATTTGGCACATATGCGACATCTGGGACAACTGGGACGTTAGGGACATGCGAGACAGCTGGGGCGTCTGGGACGTTAGGGACATATGGAACATCTAGGACGCCTGGGACATTAGAGACATGGGACATATGAGACATCTGGGACGTTTGGGATGGTAGGGACATATGGGACATCTGGGACGTCTGGGACGTTAAGGACATATGGGACATCTAGGACGTTTGGGACGTCTGGGACGTTAAGGACATATGGGACATTTAGTACGCCTGGGACATTATAGACATATGAGACATCTAGAACGCCTGGGTCATTAGGGACATATGGGACATATGGGACATCTGGGACGTCTGGGACGTTAAGGACATATAAGACATCTAGGACGTCTGGGACGTCTGGGACGTCTGGGACGTTAAGGACATATAGGCATTTAGGACGTTTGGGACGGTAGGGACATATGGATGATCTATAACGCCTGGGACATTAGGGACTTATGGGACATCTAGGACGTTTGGGACGTCTGGGACGTTAAGGACATATGGGACATTTAGTACGCCTGGGACATTATAGACATATGAGACATCTAGAACGCCTGGGACATTAGGGACATATGGGACATATGGGACATCTGGGACGTCTGGGACGTTAAGGACATATAAGACATCTAGGACGTCTGGGACGTCTGGGACGTCTGGGACGTTAAGGACATATAGGCATTTAGGACGTCTGGGACGTTAGGGACATATGGGACATCTCGGACGTCTGGGACGTCTGGGACGTTAGGGACACACGGGACAGCTGGAACGTCTGGGACGTTAGGGACATATGGGACATTTAGTACGGCTGGGACTTTAGGGACATATGGAACATTTAGGACGCCTGGGACATTAGGGACATATGGGACATATGGGACATCTGGGGCGCCTGGGACATTAGGGACATATGGGGCATATGGGACATCTGGGACGTCTGGGTCGTTAGGGAGATATGGGACATCTGGGACATCTGGGACGTTAAGGACATATGGGACATCTAGGACGTCTGGGACGTTAGGGACATATGGGACAACTGGGACGTCTGGGACGTTAGGGACATATAGGACATCTAGGACGTCTGGGACGTTAGGGACATATGGGACATCTAGGACGTCTGGGACGTCTGGGACGTTAGGGACATACGGGACAGCTAGGACGTCTGGGACATTAGGTACATATGGGACATTTAGGACGTCTGGGACGTTAGGGACATATGGGACATCTGGGACGTCTGGGACGTTAAGAACATATGGGACACCTAGGACGTCTGGGACGTCTGGGACGTTATAGACATATGGGACATTTAGGACGCCTGGGACATTAGAGACATATAGGACATATGGGACATCTCTGACGTCTGGGACGTTAGGGACATCTAGGACGTCTGGGACGTTAGAAAGATACGGGACAGCTGGGACGTCTGGGACGTTAGGGAAATATGGGACATTTAGGACGTCTGGGACTTTAGGGACATATGGAACATCTAGGACGCCTGGGACATTAGGGACATATGGGACATATGAGACATCTGGGACGTCTGGGACGTTAAGGACATATGGGACATTTAGGACGCTTGGGACATTAGGGACATAAGGACATATGGGACAGCTGGGACGTCGGGGTCGTTAGGGACATATGAGACATCTAGGCCGTCTGGGACGTCTGGGACGTTAGGGACATACGGGACAGCTGGGACGTCTGAGACGTTAGGGACATATAGGACATTTAGGACGTCTGAGACGTTAGGGATATACGGGACATCTCTGACGTCTGGGACGTTAGGGACATCTAGGCCGTCTGGGACGTCTGGGACGTTAGGGACATACGGGACATCTCTGACGTCTGGGACGTTAGGGACATCTAGGACGTCTGGGACGTTAGAAAGATACGGGACAGCTGGGACGTCTGGGACGTTAGGGAAATATGGGACATTTAGGACGTCTGGGACGTTAGGGACATATAGGACATCTAGGACGTCTGGAACGTTAGGGACATATGGAACATCTAGGACGTCTGGGACGTCTGGGACGTTAGGGACATACGGGACAGCTGGGACGTCTGGGACGTTAGGGGCATATGGGACAATTAAGACGTCTATGACGTTAGGCACATATGGAACATCTAGGACGCCTGGGACATTCGAGACATATGGGACATTAGAGACATCTGGGACGTCTGGGACGTTAGGGACATATGGGTCATCTGAAACGTCTGGGACGTTAAGAACATATAGGACATCTAGGACGTCTGGGACGTCTGGGACGTTAAGGACATATGGGACATTTAGAACCCCTGGGGCATTAGGGACATATGGGACATCTGGGACGCCTGGGACGTTAGATACATATGAGACACATGGGACATCTGTGACGTCTGGGACGTCTGGGACGTTAGGGACATATAGGACATCTAGGACGTCGGGGTCGTTAGGGACATATGAGACATCTAGGCCGTCTGGGACGTCTGGGACGTTAGGGACATACGGGACAGCTGGGACGTCTGAGACGTTAGGGACATATAGGACATTTAGGACGTCTGAGACGTTAGGGATATAGGACATTTAGGACGTCTGGGACGTTAGCGACATATGGGACATCTGGGACGTCTGAGACGTTAAGGACATATGGGACATCTAGGACGTCTGGGACGTCTGCGAAGTTAAGGACATATGGGACATGTGGGACATCAGAGACGCCTGGGACATTAGGGACATATGGGACATATGGGACATCTGAGACATCTGGGACGTTAGAAACATATGGGACATCTGAGACGCCTGGGACATTAGGGACATATGGAACAAATGGGACATTTGGGACGTCTGGGACGTCTGGGACGTTAGGGACATATAGGACATCTAGGACGTCTGGGACGTTAGAAACATATGTGACATCTAGGACGTCTGGGACGTCTGGGACGTTAGGGACATACGGGACAGCTGGGACGTCTGGGACGTTAGGGACATATGGGACATTTAGGACGTCTATGACGTTAGGCACATATGGAACATCTAGGACGCCTGGGACATTCGAGACATATGGCACATTAGAGACATCTGGGACGTCTGGGACGTTAAGGACATATGGGTCATCTGAAACGTCTGGGACGTTAAGAACATATAGGACATCTAGGACGTCTGGGACGTCTGGGACGTTAAGGACATATGTGACATTTAGAACCCCTGGGGCATTAGGGACATATGGGACATCTAGGACGCCTGTGACGTTAGATACATATGAGACACATGGGACATCTGTGACGTCTGGGACGTCTGGGACGTTAGGGACATATAGGACATCTAGGACGTCGGTGTCGTTAGGGACATATGAGACATCTAGGACGTCTGGGACGTCTGGGACGTTAGGGACATACGGGACAGCTGGGACGTCTGAGACGTTAGGGACATATAGGACATTTAGGACGGCTGAGACGTTAGGGATATAGGACATTTAGAACGTCTGGGACGTTAGCGACATATGGGACATCTGGGACGTCTGAGACGTTAAGGACATATGGGACATCTAGGACGTCTGGGACGTCTGCGAAGTTAAGGACATATGGGACATATGGGACATCAGAGACGCCTGGGACATTAGGAACATATGGGACATATGGGACATGTGAGACATCTGGGACGTTAGAAACATATGGGACATCTGAGACGCCTGGGACAATAGGGACATATGGAACAAATGGGACATTTGGGACGTCTGGGACGTCTGGGACGTTAGGGACATATAGGACATCTAGAACGTCTGGGACGTCTGGGACGTTAGGGACATACGGGACAGTTGAGACGTCTGGGACGTTAAGGACATATGGGACATTTAGGACGTCTGGAACGTTAGGGACATATGGAACATCTAGGACGCCTTGGACATTAGGGACATATGGGACATATGGGACATCTGGGACGTCTAAGACGTTAGGGACATATGGGACATCTGGGACGTCTGGGACGTTAAGGACATATGTGACATCTAGGACGTCTGTAACGTCTGGGACATTAGGGACATATGGGACATCTGGGTCGCCTGGGACATTAGGGACATATGGAACATCTGGGACGTCTGGGACGTCTGGGACGTTAGGGACATACGGGACAGCTGGGACGTCTGGGACATTAGGTACATATGGGACATTTAGGAAGTCTGGGACGTTAGGGACATATGGGACATCTGGGACGTCTGTGACGTTAAGGACATATGGGACATCTAAGACCTCTGGGACGTCTGGGACGTTAAGGACATATGGGACATTTAGGACGCCTGGGACATTAGAGACATATAGGACATATGGGACATCTGAGACGCCTGGGACATTATGGACATATAGGACATATGGGACATCTCTGACGTCTGGGACTTCTGGGACGTTAGGGACATATGTGACACTTAGCACGCCTGAAACATTAGGGACGTATGGGACATATGGAACATCTGGGACGCCTAGGACATTAGGGACGTATGGGACATATGGAACATCTGGGACGTCTGAGACGTTAGGGACATATGGGACATCTAGGACGTTTGGGACGTTAAGGACATATGGGACATCTAGGACGTCTGGGACGTCTGGGACGTTAACGACATATGAAACATTTAGGACGCTAGAAACATTAGGGACATATGGGACATATGGGACTCCTGGGACATTAGGCACATATGGGACATCTGGGACGGCTGGGACGTTAGGGACATATAGGACATCTAGGACATCTTGGACGTTAGGGATATATGGGACATCTAAGACGTCTAAGACGTCTGGGACGTTAGGGACATACGGGACAGCTGGGACGTCTGGGACGTTAGGGACATATGGAACATCTAGGACGCCTTTGATATTAGAGACATATGGGACATATGAGACATCTGGGACGTTTGGGATGTTAGGAACATATGGGACATCTGGGACGTCTGGAACGTTAAGGACATATGAAACATCTAGGACGTTTGGGACGTCTTGGACGTTAAGGACATATGGGACATTTAGGACGCCTGGGACATTAGGGACATATGGGACATCTAGGACGCCTGGGACATTAGAGACATATGGGACATATGGGACATCTGGGACGTCTGGGACGTTAGGGACATATGGGACATTTAGGACGTTTTTGACGTTAGGGACATATGGAACATCTAGGACGCCTGGCACATTAGGGACATGTGGGAGATATGGGACATCTGGGACGTCTGGGACGTTAGGGACATATGGGACATCTAGGACGTCTGGGACGTCTGGGACGTGAAGGACATATGGGACATTTAGGACGCCTGGGACATTAGGGACATATGGGACATATGGAAATCTGGGACGCCTGGGACATTAGGGACATATGGGACATATGGGACATGTGGGACGTCTGGGACGTCTCGGACGTTAGGTACATATACTACATCAAGGACGTCTGGGACCTTAGGGACATATGGGGCATCTAGAACGTCTGGAACGTCTGGAACGTTAGGGACATACGGGACAGTTGGGACGTCTGGGACGTTAAGGACATATGGGACATTTAGGACGTCAGGAACGTTAGGGACATATGGAACATCTAGGACGCCTTGGACATTAGGGACATATGGGACATATGGAACATCTGGGACGTCTGGGACGTTAGGGACATATGGGACATCTGGGACGTCTGGGACGTTAAGGACATATAGGACATCTAGGACGCCTGTGACGTCTGGGACGATAAGGACATATGGGACATTTAAGACGCCTGGGACATTAGGGACATATGGGACATCTGGGTCGCCTGGGACATTAGGGACATATGGAACATCTGGGACGTCTGGGACGTCTGGGACGTTAGGGACATACGGGACAGCTGGGACGTCTGGGACATTAAGTACATATGGGACATTTAGGAAGTCTGGGACGTTAGGTACATATGGGACATCTAGGACGTCTGGGACGTTAAGGACATATGGGACATCTAGGACGTCTGGGACGTCTGGGACGTTAAGGACATATGGGACATTTAGGACGCCTGGGACATTAGAGACATATAGGACATATGGGACATCTGAGACGCCTGGGACATTAGGGACATGTAGGACATATGGGACATCTCTGACGTCTGGGACGTCTGGGACGTTAGGGACATCTAGGACGTTTGGGACGTTAGGAATATACGGGACAGCTGGGACGTCTGGGACGTTAGGGACATATGGGACATTTAGGACGTCTGGGACGTTAGAGACATATGGAACATCTAGGACGCTTGGGACATTAGGGACATATGGAACATATGAGACATCGGGGACGCCTGGGACATTAGGGACATATGGGACATATGGGACATCTGGGACGTCTGGGACGTCTGGGACGTTAGGGGCATATAGGACATCTAGGACGTCTGGGACGTTATTAACATATGGGACATCTAGGACGTCTGGGACGTCTGGGACGTTAGGGACATACGGGACAGCTGGGACGTCTGGGACGTTAGGAACATATGGGACATTTAGGACGTCTGGGACTTTAGGGACATATGGAACATCTAGGACGCCTGGGACATTAGGGACATATGGAACATATGAGACACCTGGGACGTCTGGGACGTTAAGGACATATGGGACATTTAAGACGCTTGGGACATTAGGGACATCGGGGACGCCTGGGACATTAGGGACATATGGGACATATGAGACATCTGGGACGTCTGGGACGTTAAGGACATATGGGACATCGGGGACGCCTGGGACATTAGGGACATCGGGGACGCCTGGGACATTAGGGACATATGGGACATATGAGACATCTGGGACGTCTGGGACGTTAGGGATATATAGGACATCTAGGACGTCTGGGACGTTAGGGACATATGGGACATATAGGACATCTGGGACGTCTGGGACGTTAGGGAAATATGGGACATCTAGGACATTTGGGACGTTAGGGACATATGGGACCTCTAGGACGTCTGGGACGTTAAATACATATGGGAAATCTAAAACGTCTGGGACGTCTGGGACGTTAGGGACATATGGGACATTAAGGACTGTCAGGGAAGATAGACGGTCGGCCTTACCTTTTGGCGAAAGTTATATTTGATATTTTGCCGGCTGGTAACTATCGGCCTAATTGGGCTAGCTCGCCGCGAGGGTCGCAGGGTTCCAACTATGCTGAAAAGAGCACTATACGAAATACGAAGAGAATGGGCGCCAGGTCCTAGACTCAGATCCAATTCCTTGTGCCGGACCTTACACAAGGTCGAGGATAAAAACCAGCAAGTCAAAAATAAACAAACCAACAACCAAAGAATAGATCACAGCTTTATTAATATTGGTACGTACTATAGTGCCAGAAATACCCACACACAAAAGCAAGTACAAGAATAAATATATATCAAGGCAAGCTACGACAAAACAAACACTTTAAAATAATTAGTTGGGTGCGGCATAAGTAATTAAAATTGTATCACCTTGTAACGGTGTTTCGCGAATAGGAAAAAAAACATTAACAATAATCTAGTTAAATAAATAGATAAATAGTCTGCACGCATCCCGTGAGGCAGGGCGTGGCAGAAGAGCTATCCAAGCAATCAGCTGACGTCTAACCCCGAGTGCCAGCTCAAAATGACTATATTAGTACTCAAAATTTCTACGAAGCGAAAACACTGACGAGTATATATGGCCATATAAAATTCTAGGTAGTTTTCTATTGCAAAGACATCAAGTAAGTCAATGAACGCTCCAAAATCTACTTGAATATGCCCCTTTACATTGTTAAACATATTAAAATCGCGCAAACAAATCACGGAAGCTTGAAATTGAACAAAAGGGTACCGCGTTCGGTTCCCTAGACACAGCCGTTAATTTAATACTAATAAGATTAAGTTTACGTACAAGCAAATGGCAGATACTAAACTACGTAATTTAAGGGTGAGTTTACCGCAGCCCCGGCCGGCTAACACGTCAAGAACGTACTACCGGGTAAGTAAATCAATCTAAACAAATAGCTAATTACGCAAATAAAGCACACAGAGCATAATACACAAAATACCATAATCGAAATTCTAAAAAGGCATATCTACAAACCAAATCGACAAACAATACATAAGTAACTAAATTGCTCTAAAAACTTCTCAGGTACCCACGGCACGTGGTGCAGAGCTGGTGGACGAAGCAACCAGGAGGTGGCCTCGCAACGGGCAGCAGACGAGCTTCGATAGTTGCAATGAGGCGACCGCAGGGGATGAGCGGCACGCCGGTTCGGCGTGGCTCCAGCAGTCCCAGGTAGAATAAACCACACCAAAACTCCAAGCGATAACACCCAGTACGCAGGACGCAGAGGTAAAATCCAATTTCCATGGCGTACAAATAAAGCCCATTTTCATGGCATAGAATAGTTAACGCATTTCCAAGGCGTAAAACTAGTTAACGCATTTCCTTGGCATAGAATAGTTAACGCATTTCCAAGGCGTAGAATAGTTGGCTAAAAATTACAAATTTCCAGATAAGCAACCACGCTGACGAAAAGAAATCGTAACAAACCTGCGAATGGTGACGAACAGCCTAACGCTCCATTTGATCAAGAAGAGCCCATCCCAAAACCGCAACAAAAGCGAGCGAACGCTGGCAGCAACTCCCAACGGCTTCCAGAACGTTCCAAAGGGCGCCTTGCCTCCAAAAATCCCTCAAAACGACGAGGACGGCTATAACCAAAGCCAGAGAAGCAAAAGGTTCCCAGGGCACAAACTTCAACGATCGAAGCAATGGAAAAGAATGGAATGCAAATTGGCCCGAGCAATTCACGATCCCAGGTTATCAATGTCAAAGTCAAATTCGAAAAAAGGAAGAAAAACTATAGGTGCTGATTGTATGTGCAGAACTGATAACAAAGTGTTCCTTTTAATTCAAAATTGAGGCTGAAGGTATTTGGGTTGCCTAACTATGTATAAAGTACTGTATATTTAGAGAATAAAAGTAAATTGCCAAATCTGACTAATTATTTCAATTAATAAGTAGGAAAATGTCAAAATGAGCGTAACAGGACGTCTGGGACGTTAGGGACATATGAGACATATGGGACATCTTGGACGTCTGGGACGTTACGGACAACTGGGACATCTGGGACGTCTGGGACGTTAGGGACATGTGGGACATCTAGGACGTCTGGGACGTTAGGGACATGTGGGACATATGGGACATCTGGGACGTCTGGGACGTTACGGACAACTGGTTCATCTGGGACGTCTTGGACGTTAGGGACATATGGGTCATCTAGAACATCTGGGACATTAGGGATATATAAGACATCTAGGGCGTCTGGGACTTCTGGGACGTCTGGGACGTTAGGGACATATGAGACAACTAGGACGTCTGGGACGTTAAGGACATATGGGACACCTAGAACGTCTGGGTCGTCTGGGACGTTAGGGACATATGGGATATCTAGGACGTTTGGGACGTTAGGCACATATGAGGAATCTAGGACGTCTGGGACGTTAGGGACATATGAGACAACTAGGACGTCTAAGACGTTATAGATTAATGGGACATCTGGGACGTCTGGGACGTTAGGGATATATAGGACATCTAGGACGTCTGGGACGTTAGGGACATATGGGACATATAGGACGTCTGGGACGTCTGGGACGTTAGGGACATATGGGACATCTAGGACGTATGGGACGTCTGGGACGTTAGGGACATTTGGGACATCTAGGACGTCTGGGACGTACGGTACATCTGGAACGTCTGGGACGTTAGGGACATATAGGACATCTAGAACGTCTGGGACGTAAGGGACATATGGGACATCTAGGACGTCTGGGACGTTATAGACATATGCAACATCTGGGATGAATGTGACGTTAGGAACATATGGGACATTCAGGACGTCTGAGAAGTTAGTGACATATGGGACATCTAGGACGTCTAAGACGTCTGGGACGTTAGCGACATATAGGACAGCTTTCACGTCTGAGATGTTAGGGACATCTGGGACATCTAGGACGTCTTGGGTCGTTAGGGACGTATGGAGCATCTTGGACATTTGAGACATATAGGACATCTGGGACGTCTGGGACGTCTGGGACGTCTGGGACGTTAGGAGCATATGAGACATCTAGGACGTCTGGGACGTCTGGGACGTTAGGGATATTTGGGAAATCTAGGACATCTGAAACGTATGGAACATCTAGGACGTCTGGGACGTTAGGTGCATATGGGGCACCTAGGACGTCTGGGATATCTAGGACATCTGTGACGTCTGGGACGTTAGAAACATATCGGGCATCTAGAACGTCTGGGACGTTAGGTCCATATGGGACATCTAAGATATCTGGAACGTTAGCGATATATGGAACATCTAGGACGTCTGGGACGTCTGGGACGTTTGAGACATATGGAACATCTCGGATGTCTGGAACGTTAGGGACATATGGGACATCAAGGACGTCTGGGACCTATGGGACATCTGGGACATCTGGGACGTTAGGGACATATGGGACATTTGTGACGTCTGGGACTTTAGAGACATGGGACATCTAGGACGTTTGGGACGTTAGGAACATATGCGACATCTAAAACGTCTGGGACGTTAGGGACATATAGGACATCTAGGGCGTCTGGGACGTTAGAGACATATGGGGCATCTAGAACGTCTGGGACGTCTGGGACGTTAGGGACATACGGGACAGTTGGGACGTCTGGGACGTTAAGGACATATGGGACATTTGGGACGTCTGGAACGTTAGGGACATATGGAACATCTAGGACGCCTTGGACATTAGGGACATATGGGACATATGGGACATCTGGGACGTCTGGGACGTTAGGGACATATGGGACATCTGGGACGTCTGGGACGTTAAGGACATATGTGACATCTAGGACGTCTGTAACGTCTGGGACGTTAAGGACATATGGGACATTTAGGACGCCTGGGACATTAGGGACATATGGGACAGCTGGGTCGCCTGGGACATTAGGGACATATGGAACATCTGGGACGTCTGGGACGTCTGGGACGTTAGGGACATACGGGACAGCTGGGACGTCTGGGACATTAGGTACATATGGGACATTTAGGAAGTCTGGGACGTTAGGGACATATGGGACATCTGGGACGTCTGTGACGTTAAGGACATATGGCACATCTAGGACCTCTGGGACGTCTGGGACGTTAAGGACATATGGGACATTTAGGACGCCTGGGACATTAGAGACATATAGGACATATGGGACATCTGAGACGCCTGGGACATTAGGGACATATAGGACATATGGGACATCTCTGACGTCTGGGACTTCTCAGACGTTAGGGACATATGTGACATTTAGCACGCCTGAAACATTAGGGACATATGGGACATATGGAACATCTGGGACGCCTAGGACATTAGGGACGTATGGGACATATGGAACATCTGGGACGTCTGAGACGTTATTGACATATGGGACATCTGGGACGTTTGGGACGTTAAGGACATATGGGACATCTAGGACGTCTGGGACGTCTGGGACGTTAACGACATATGAAACATTTAGGACGCTAGAAACATTAGTGACATATGGGACATATGGGACATATGGGACTCCTGGGACATTAGGGACATTAGGCACATATGGGACATCTGGGACGGCTGGGACGTTAGGGACATATAGGACATCTAGGACATCTTGGACGTTAGGGATATATGGGACATCTAAGACGTCTAAGACGTCTGGGACGTTAGGGACATACGGGACAGCTGGGACGTCTGGGACGTTAGGGACATATGGAACATCTAGGACGCCTTTGATATTAGAGACATATGGGACATATGAGACATCTGGGACGTTTGGGATGTTAGGAACATATGGGACATCTGGGACGTCTGGAACGTTAAAGACATATGAAACATCTAGGACGTTTGGGACGTCTGGGACGTTAAGGACATATGGGACATTTAGGACGCCTGGGACATTAGGGACATATGGGACATCTAGGACGCCTGGGACATTAGAGACATATGGGACATATGGGACATCTGGGACGTCTGGGACGTTAGGAACATATGGGACATTTAGGACGTTTGGGACGTTAGGGACATATGGAACATCTAGGACGCCTGGCACATTAGGGACATGTGGGAGATATGGGACATCTGGGACGTCTGGGACGTTAGGGACATATGGGACATCTAGGACGTCTGGGACGTCTGGGACGTGAAGGACATATGGGACATTTAGGACGCCTGGGACATTAGGGACATATGGGACATATGGGAATCTGGGACGCCTGGGACATTAGGGACATATGGGACATATGGGACATGTGGGACGTCTGGGACGTCTCGGACGTTAGGTACATATACTACATCAAGGACGTCTGGGACCTTAGGGACATATGGGGCATCTAGAACGTCTGGGACGTCTGGGACGTTAGGCACATACGGGACAGTTGGGACGTCTGGGACGTTAAGGACATATTAGACATTTAGAACGTCAGGAACGTTAGGGACATATGGAACATCAAGGACGCCTTGGACATTAGGGACATATGGGACATATGGGACATCTGGGACGTCTGGGACGTTAGGGACATATGGGACATCTGGGACGTCTGGGACGTTAAGGACATATGGGACATCTAAGACGTCTGTGACGTCTGGGACGATAAGGACATATGGGACATTTAGGACGCCTGGGACATTAGGGACATATGGGACATCTGGGTCGCCTGGGACATTAGGGACATATGGAACATCTGGGACGTCTGGGACGTCTGGGACGTTAGGGACATACGGGACAGCTGGGACGTCTGGGACATTAGGTACATATGGGACATTTAGGAAGTCTGGGACGTTAGGGACATATGGGACATTTAGGACGTCTGGGACGTTAAGGACATATGGGACATCTAGGACGTCTGGGACGTCTGGGACGTTAAGGACATATGGGACATTTCGGACGCCTGGGACATTAGAGACATATAGGACATATGGGACATCTGAGACGCCTGGGACATTAGGGACATATAGGACATATGGGACATCTCTGACGTCTGGGACGTCTGGGACGTTAGGGACATCTAGGACGTTTGGGACGTTAGGAATATACGGGACAGCTGGGACGTCTGGGACGTTAGGGACATATGGGACATTTAGGACGTCTGGGAAGTTAGAGACATATGGAACATCTAGGACGCTTGGGACATTAGGGACATATGGAACATATGAGACATCGGGGACGCCTGGGACATTAGGGACATATGGGACATATGGGACATCTGGGACGTCTGGGACATCTGGGACGTTAGGGACATATAGGACATCTAGGACGTCTGGGACGTTATTAACATATGGGACATCTAGGACGTCTAGGACGTCTAGGACGTTAGGGACATACGGTGCTGATTGTATGTGCAGAACTGATAACAAAGTGTTCCTTTTAATTCAAAATTGAGGCTGAAGGTATTTGGGTTGCCTAACTATGGATAAAGTACTGTATATTTAGAGAATAAAAGTAAATTGCCAAATCTGACTAATTATTTCAATTAATAAGTAGGAAAATGTCAAAATGAGCGTAACAGGACGTCTGGGACGTTAGGGACATATGAGACATATGGGACATCTTGGACGTCTGGGACGTTACGGACAACTGGGACATCTGGGACGTCTGGGACGTTAGGGACATGTGGGACATCTAGGACGTCTGGGACGTTAGGGACATGTGGGACATATGGGACATCTGGGACGTCTGGGACGTTACGGACAACTGGTTCATCTGGGACGTCTTGGACGTTAGGGACATATGGGTCATCTAGAACATCTGGGACATTAGGGATATATAAGACATCTAGGGCGTCTGGGACTTCTGGGACGTCTGGGACGTTAGGGACATATGAGACAACTAGGACGTCTGGGACGTTAAGGACATATGGGACACCTAGAACGTCTGGGTCGTCTGGGACGTTAGGGACATATGGGATATCTAGGACGTTTGGGACGTTAGGCACATATGAGAAATCTAGGACGTCTGGGACGTTAGGGACATATGAGACAACTAGGACGTCTAAGACGTTATGGATTAATGGGACATCTGGGACGTCTGGGACGTTAGGGATATATAGGACATCTAGGACGTCTGGGACGTTAGGGACATATGGGACATATAGGACGTCTGGGACGTCTGGGACGTTAGGGACATATGGGACATCTAGGACGTATGGGACGTCTGGGACGTTGGGGACATTTGGGACATCTAGGACGTCTGGGACGTACGGTACATCTGGAACGTCTGGGACGTTAGGGACATATAGGACATCTAGAACATCTGGGACGTAAGGGACATATGGGACATCTAGGACGTCTGGGACGTTATAGACATATGCAACATCTGGGATGAATGCGACGTTAGGAACATATGGGACATTCAGGACGTCTGAGAAGTTAGTGACATATGGGACATCTAGGACGTCTAAGACGTCTGGGACGTTAGCGACATATAGGACAGCTTTTACGTCTGAGATGTTAGGGACATCTGGGACATCTAGGACGTCTTGGGTCGTTAGGGACGTATGGAACATCTTGGACATTTGAGACATATAGGACATCTGGGACGTCTGGGACGTCTGGGACGTCTGGGACGTTAGGAGCATATGAGACATCTAGGACGTCTGGGACGTCTGGGACGTTAGGGACATTTGGGAAATCTAGGACATCTGAAACGTATGGAACATCTAGGACGTCTGGGACGTTAGGTACATATGGGGCACCTAGGACGTCTGGGATATCTAGGACATCTGTGACGTCTGGGACGTTAGAAACATATCGGGCATCTAGAACGTCTGGGACGTTAGGTCCATATGGGACATCTAAGATATCTGGAACGTTAGCGATATATGGAACATCTAGGACGTCTGGGACGTCTGGGACGTTTGAGACATATGGAACATCTCGGATGTCTGGAACGTTAGGGACATATGGGACATCAAGGACGTCTGGGACCTATGGGACATCTGGGACATCTGGGACGTTAGGGACATATGGGACATTTGTGACGTCTGGGACTTTAGAGACATGGGACATCTAGGACGTTTGGGACGTTAGGAACATATGGGACATCTAAAACGTCTGGGACGTTAGGGACATATAGGACATCTAGGACGTCTGGGACGTTAGAGACATATGGGGCATCTAGAACGTCTGGGACGTCTGGGACGTTAGGGACATACGGGACAGCTGGGACGTCTGGGACGTTAGGGACATATGGAACATCTAGGACGCCTTTGATATTAGAGACATATGGGACATATGAGACATCTGGGACGTTTGGGATGTTAGGAACATATGGGACATCTGGGACGTCTGGAACGTTAAAGACATATGAAACATCTAGGACGTTTGGGACGTCTGGGACGTTAAGGACATATGGGACATTTAGGACGCCTGGGACATTAGGGACATATGGGACATCTAGGACGTCTGGGACGTTATAGACATATGCAACATCTGGGATGAATGTGACGTTAGGAACATATGGGACATTCAGGACGTCTGAGAAGTTAGTGACATATGGGACATCTAGGACGTCTAAGACGTCTGGGACGTTAGCGACATATAGGACAGCTTTCACGTCTGAGATGTTAGGGACATCTGGGACATCTAGGACGTCTTGGGTCGTTAGGGACGTATGGAGCATCTTGGACATTTGAGACATATAGGACATCTGGGACGTCTGGGACGTCTGGGACGTCTGGGACGTTAGGAGCATATGAGACATCTAGGACGTCTGGGACGTCTGGGACGTTAGGGATATTTGGGAAATCTAGGACATCTGAAACGTATGGAACATCTAGGACGTCTGGGACGTTAGGTGCATATGGGGCACCTAGGACGTCTGGGATATCTAGGACATCTGTGACGTCTGGGACGTTAGAAACATATCGGGCATCTAGAACGTCTGGGACGTTAGGTCCATATGGGACATCTAAGATATCTGGAACGTTAGCGATATATGGAACATCTAGGACGTCTGGGACGTCTGGGACGTTTGAGACATATGGAACATCTCGGATGTCTGGAACGTTAGGGACATATGGGACATCAAGGACGTCTGGGACCTATGGGACATCTGGGACATCTGGGACGTTAGGGACATATGGGACATTTGTGACGTCTGGGACTTTAGAGACATGGGACATCTAGGACGTTTGGGACGTTAGGAACATATGGGACATCTAAAACGTCTGGGACGTTAGGGACATATAGGACATCTAGGGCGTCTGGGACGTTAGAGACATATGGGGCATCTAGAACGTCTGGGACGTCTGGGACGTTAGGGACATACGGGACAGTTGGGACGTCTGGGACGTTAAGGACATATGGGACATTTGGGACGTCTGGAACGTTTGGGACATATGGAACATCTAGGACGCCTTGGACATTAGGGACATATGGGACATATGGGACATCTGGGACGTCTGGGACGTTAGGGACATATGGGACATCTGGGACGTCTGGGACGTTAAGGACATATGTGACATCTAGGACGTCTGTAACGTCTGGGACGTTAAGGACATATGGGACATTTAGGACGCCTGGGACATTAGGGACATATGGGACAGCTGGGTCGCCTGGGACATTAGGGACATATGGAACATCTGGGACGTCTGGGACGTCTGGGACGTTAGGGACATACGGGACAGCTGGGACGTCTGGGACATTAGGTACATATGGGACATTTAGGAAGTCTGGGACGTTAGGGACATATGGGACATCTGGGACGTCTGTGACGTTAAGGACATATGGGACATCTAGGACCTCTGGGACGTCTGGGACGTTAAGGACATATGGGACATTTAGGACGCCTGGGACATTAGAGACATATAGGACATATGGGACATCTGAGACGCCTGGGACATTAGGGACATATAGGACATATGGGACATCTCTGACGTCTGGGACTTCTCAGACGTTAGGGACATATGTGACATTTAGCACGCCTGAAACATTAGGGACATATGGGACATATGGAACATCTGGGACGCCTAGGACATTAGGGACGTATGGGACATATGGAACATCTGGGACGTCTGAGACGTTATTGACATATGGGACATCTGGGACGTTTGGGACGTTAAGGACATATGGGACATCTAGGACGTCTGGGACGTCTGGGACGTTAACGACATATGAAACATTTAGGACGCTAGAAACATTAGTGACATATGGGACATATGGGACATATGGGACTCCTGGGACATTAGGGACATTAGGCACATATGGGACATCTGGGACGGCTGGGACGTTAGGGACATATAGGACATCTAGGACATCTTGGACGTTAGGGATATATGGGACATCTAAGACGTCTAAGACGTCTGGGACGTTAGGGACATACGGGACAGCTGGGACGTCTGGGACGTTAGGGACATATGGAACATCTAGGACGCCTTTGATATTAGAGACATATGGGACATATGAGACATCTGGGACGTTTGGGATGTTAGGAACATATGGGACATCTGGGACGTCTGGAACGTTAAAGACATATGAAACATCTAGGACGTTTGGGACGTCTGGGACGTTAAGGACATATGGGACATTTAGGACGCCTGGGACATTAGGGACATATGGGACATCTAGGACGCCTGGGACATTAGAGACATATGGGACATATGGGACATCTGGGACGTCTGGGACGTTAGGAACATATGGGACATTTAGGACGTTTGGGACGTTAGGGACATATGGAACATCTAGGACGCCTGGCACATTAGGGACATGTGGGAGATATGGGACATCTGGGACGTCTGGGACGTTAGGGACATATGGGACATCTAGGACGTCTGGGACGTCTGGGACGTGAAGGACATATGGGACATTTAGGACGCCTGGGACATTAGGGACATATGGGACATATGGGAATCTGGGACGCCTGGGACATTAGGGACATATGGGACATATGGGACATGTGGGACGACTGGGACGTCTCGGACGTTAGGTACATATACTACATCAAGGACGTCTGGGACCTTAGGGACATATGGGGCATCTAGAACGTCTGGGACGTCTGGGACGTTAGGCACATACGGGACAGTTGGGACGTCTGGGACGTTAAGGACATATTAGACATTTAGGACGTCAGGAACGTTAGGGACATATGGAACATCAAGGACGCCTTGGACATTAGGGACATATGGGACATATGGGACATCTGGGACGTCTGGGACGTTAGGGACATATGGGACATCTGGGACGTCTGGGACGTTAAGGACATATGGGACATCTAAGACGTCTGTGACGTCTGGGACGATAAGGACATATGGGACATTTAGGACGCCTGGGACATTAGGGACATATGGGACATCTGGGTCGCCTGGGACATTAGGGACATATGGAACATCTGGGACGTCTGGGACGTCTGGGACGTTAGGGACATACGGGACAGCTGGGACGTCTGGGACATTAGGTACATATGGGACATTTAGGAAGTCTGGGACGTTAGGGACATATGGGACATTTAGGACGTCTGGGACGTTAAGGACATATGGGACATCTAGGACGTCTGGGACGTCTGGGACGTTAAGGACATATGGGACATTTCGGACGCCTGGGACATTAGAGACATATAGGACATATGGGACATCTGAGACACCTGGGACATTAGGGACATATAGGACATATGGGACATCTCTGACGTCTGGGACGTCTGGGACGTTAGGGACATCTAGGACGTTTGGGACGTTGGGAATATACGGGACAGCTGGGACGTCTGGGACGTTAGGGACATATGGGACATTTAGGACGTCTGGGAAGTTAGAGACATATGGAACATCTAGGACGCTTGGGACATTAGGGACATATGGAACATATGAGACGTCGGGGACGCCTGGGACATTAGGGACATATGGGACATATCTGACATCTGGGACGTCTGGGACATCTGGGACGTTAGGGACATATAGGACATCTAGGACGTCTGGGACGTTATTAACATATGGGACATCTAGGACGTCTAGGACGTCTAGGACGTTAGGGACATACGGGACAGCTGGGACGTCTGGGACGTTAGGGACATATGGGACATTTAGGACGTCTGGGACTTTAGGGACATATGGAACATCTAGGACGCCTGGCACATTAGGGACATATGGGACATATGAGACATCTGGGACGTCTGGGACGTTAAGGACATATGGGACATTTAAGACGCTTGGGACATTAGGGACATCGGGGACGCCTGGGACATTAGGGACATATGGGACATATCAGACATCTGGGACGTCTGGGACGTTAAGGACATATGGGACATCGGGGACGCCTGGGACATTAGGGACATCGGGGACGCCTGGGACATTAGGGACATATGGGACATATGGAACATCTGGGACGTCTGGGACGTCTGGGACGTTAGAGACATATAGGACATTTAGGACGTCTGGGACGTTAGGGACATATGGGACATCTAGGACGTCTGGGACGTCTGGGACGTTAGGGACATACGGGACAGCTGGGACGTCTGGGACGTTAGGGACATATGGGACATTTAGGACGTCTATGACGTTAGGCACATATGGAACATCTAGGACGCCTGGGACGTGAGGGACATATGGGACATCTAAGACGTCTGAGTCGTTAGAGACATGTGGGTCATCCAGGACGTCTGGGATGTCTGAGACGTTTGAGACATATGGGACAACTCGAACGTTTGGGACGTTAGGGACATATAGGTCATCTAAAACGTCTGGGACGTACGGGACATCTGGGACGTCTGGGACGTTAGAGACATATGGGACATTTAGGACGTCTGGAACGTTAGGGACATATGGAACATCTAGGACGCCTTGGACATTAGGGACATATGGGACATATGGGACATCTGGGACGTCTGGGACGTTAGGGACATATGGGACATCTGGGACGTCTGGGACGTTAAGGACATATGTGACATCTAGGACGTCTGTAACGTCTGGGACGTTAAGGACATATGGGACATTTAGGACGCCTGGGACATTAGGGACATATGGGACAGCTGGGTCGCCTGGGACATTAGGGACATATGGAACATCTGGGACGTCTGGGACGTCTGGGACGTTAGGGACATACGGGACAGCTGGGACGTCTGGGACATTAGGTACATATGGGACATTTAGGAAGTCTGGGACGTTAGGGACATATGGGACATCTGGGACGTCTGTGACGTTAAGGACATATGGGACATCTAGGACCTCTGGGACGTCTGGGACGTTAAGGACATATGGGACATTTAGGACGCCTGGGACATTAGAGACATATAGGACATATGGGACATCTGAGACGCCTGGGACATTAGGGACATATAGGACATATGGGACATCTCTGACGTCTGGGACTTCTCAGACGTTAGGGACATATGTGACATTTAGCACGCCTGAAACATTAGGGACATATGGGACATATGGAACATCTGGGACGCCTAGGACATTAGGGACGTATGGGACATATGGAACATCTGGGACGTCTGAGACGTTAGGGACATATGGGACATCTGGGACGTTTGGGACGTTAAGGACATATGGGACATCTAGGACGTCTGGGACGTCTGGGACGTTAACGACATATGAAACATTTAGGACGCTAGAAACATTAGGGACATATGGGACATATGGGACATATGGGACTCCTGGGACATTAGGGACATTAGGCACATATGGGACATCTGGGACGGCTGGGACGTTAGGGACATATAGGACATCTAGGACATCTTGGACGTTAGGGATATATGGGACATCTAAGACGTCTAAGACGTCTGGGACGTTAGGGACATACGGGACAGCTGGGACGTCTGGGACGTTAGGGACATATGGAACATCTAGGACGCCTTTGATATTAGAGACATATGGGACATATGAGACATCTGGGACGTTTGGGATGTTAGGAACATATGGGACATCTGGGACGTCTGGAACGTTAAAGACATATGAAACATCTAGGACGTTTGGGACGTCTGGGACGTTAAGGACATATGGGACATTTAGGACGCCTGGGACATTAGGGACATATGGGACATCTAGGACGCCTGGGACATTAGAGACATATGGGACATATGGGACATCTGGGACGTCTGGGACGTTAGGAACATATGGGACATTTAGGACGTTTGGGACGTTAGGGACATATGGAACATCTAGGACGCCTGGCACATTAGGGACATGTGGGAGATATGGGACATCTGGGACGTCTGGTACGTTAGGGACATATGGGACATCTAGGACGTCTGGGACGTCTGGGACGTGAAGGACATATGGGACATTTAGGACGCCTGGGACATTAGGGACATATGGGACATATGGGAATCTGGGACGCCTGGGACATTAGGGACATATGGGACATATGGGACATGTGGGACGTCTGGGACGTCTCGGACGTTAGGTACATATACTACATCAAGGACGTCTGGGACCTTAGGGACATATGGGGCATCTAGAACGTCTGGGACGTCTGGGACGTTAGGCACATACGGGACAGTTGGGACGTCTGGGACGTTAAGGACATATTAGACATTTAGGACGTCAGGAACGTTAGGGACATATGGAACATCAAGGACGCCTTGGACATTAGGGACATATGGGACATATGGGACATCTGGGACGTCTGGGACGTTAGGGACATATGGGACATCTGGGACGTCTGGGACGTTAAGGACATATGGGACATCTAAGACGTCTGTGACGTCTGGGACGATAAGGACATATGGGACATTTAGGACGCCTGGGACATTAGGGACATATGGGACATCTGGGTCGCCTGGGACATTAGGGACATATGGAACATCTGGGACGTCTGGGACGTCTGGGACGTTAGGGACATACGGGACAGCTGGGACGTCTGGGACATTAGGTACATATGGGACATTTAGGAAGTCTGGGACGTTAGGGACATATGGGACATTTAGGACGTCTGGGACGTTAAGGACATATGGGACATCTAGGACGTCTGGGACGTCTGGGACGTTAAGGACATATGGGACATTTCGGACGCCTGGGACATTAGAGACATATAGGACATATGGGACATCTGAGACGCCTGGGACATTAGGGACATATAAGACATATGGGACATCTCTGACGTCTGGGACGTCTGGGACGTTAGGGACATCTAGGACGTTTTGGACGTTAGGAATATACGGGACAGCTGGGACGTCTGGGACGTTAGGGACATATGGGACATTTAGGACGTCTGGGAAGTTAGAGACATATGGAACATCTAGGACGCTTGGGACATTAGGGACATATGGAACATATGAGACATCGGGGACGCCTGGGACATTAGGGACATATGGGACATATGGGACATCTGGGACGTCTGGGACATCTGGGACGTTAGGGACATATAGGACATCTAGGACGTCTGGGACGTTATTAACATATGGGACATCTAGGACGTCTAGGACGTCTAGGACGTTAGGGACATACGGGACAGCTGGGACGTCTGGGACGTTAGGGACATATGGGACATTTAGGACGTCTGGGACTTTAGGGACATATGGAACATCTAGGACGCCTGGGACATTAGGGACATATGGGACATATGAGACATCTGGGACGTCTGGGACGTTAAGGACATATGGGACATTTAAGGCGCTTGGGACATTAGGGACATCGGGGACGCCTGGGACATTAGGGACATATGGGACATATGAGACATCTGAGACGCCTGGGACATTAGGGACATATAGGACATATGGGACATCTCTGACGTCTGGGACGTCTGGGACGTTAGGGACATATAGGACGTTTGGGACGTTAGGAATATACGGGACAGCTGGGACGTCTGGGACGTTAGGGACATATGGGACATTTAGGACGTCTGGGAAGTTAGAGACATATGGAACATCTAGGACGCTTGGGACATTAGGGACATATGGAACATATGAGACATCGGGGACGCCTGGGACATTAGGGACATATGGGACATATGGGACATCTGGGACGTCTGGGACATCTGGGACGTTAGGGACATATAGGACATCTAGGACGTCTGGGACGTTATTAACATATGGGACATCTAGGAAGTCTAGGACGTCTAGGACGTTAGGGACATACGGGACAGCTGGGACGTCTGGGACGTTAGGGACATATGGGACATTTAGGACGTCTGGGACTTTAGGGACATATGGAACATCTAGGACGCCTGGGACATTAGGGACATATGGGACATATGAGACATCTGGGACGTCTGGGACGTTAAGGACATATGGGACATTTAAGACGCTTGGGACATTAGGGACATCGGGGACGCCTGGGACATTAGGGACATATGGGACATATGAGACATCTGGGACGTCTGGGACGTTAAGGACATATGGGACATCGGGGACGCCTGGGACATTAGGGACATCGGGGACGCCTGGGACATTAGGGACATATGGGACATACGGAACATCTGGGACGTCTGGGACGTCTGGGACGTTAGAGACATATAGGACATTTAGGACGTCTGGGACGTTAGGGACATATGGGACATCTAGGACGTCTGGGACGTCTGGGACGTTAGGGACATACGGGACAGCTGGGACGTCTGGGACGTTAGGGACATATGGGACATTTAGGACGTCTATGAGGTTAGGCACATATGGAACATCTAGGACGCCTGGGACGTGAGGGACATATGGGACATCTAAGACGTCTGAGACGTTAGAGACATGTGGGTCATCCAGGACGTCTGGGATGTCTGAGACGTTTGAGACATATGGGACAACTCGAACGTTTGGGACGTTAGGGACATATAGGTCATCTAAAACGTCTGGGACGTACGGGACATCTGGGACGTCTGGGACGTTAGAGACATATGAGACATCTAAGACGTCTGGCACGTTAGGGACATAAGGGATATATGGGACGAATGGGACGTTTGGGACGTTAGGGACATATGGGACATCCGGGACGTCTGAGGCGTTAGGGACATATAGGACAACTAAGACGTCTGGGACGTTAGGGATATATGGGACATCTAGTACGTCTGGGACGTCAAGGACGTTAAGGACATATGGGACACCTAGGACGTCCGGGACGTCTGCGACGTTAAGGACATATGGGACATCTAGGACGTCTGGGACGTTAGGGATATATGGAACATCTAGGACATCTGAGACGTCTGCGACGTTTGGGAGGTCTGGGATATCTGGGACGTCTGGGACGTCTGGGACGTTAGGAAAATATGGGACATCTAGGACATTTGGGACGTTAGGGACATATGGGACCTCTAGGACGTCTGGGACGTTAAATACATATGGGAAATCTAAAACGTCTGGGACGTCTGGGACGTTAGGGACATATGAGACATTAAGGACTGTCAGGGAAGATAGACGGTCGGCCTTACCTTTCGGCGAAAGTTATATTTGATATTTTGCCGGCTGGTAACTATCGGCCTAATTGGGCTAGCTCGCCGCGAGGGTCGCAGGGTTCCAACTATGCTGAAAAGAACACTATACGAAATACGAAGAGAATGGGCGCCAGGTCCTAGACTCAGATCCAATTCCTTGTGCCGGACCTTACACAAGGTCGAGGATAAAAACCAGCAAGTCAAAAATAAACAAACCAACAACCAAAGAATAGATCACAGCTTTATTAATATTGGTACGTACTATAGTGCCAGAAATACCCACACACAAAAGCAAGTACAACAATAAATATATATCAAGGCAAGCTACGACAAAACAAACACTTTAAAATAATTAGTTGGGTGCGGCATAAGTAATTAAAATTGTATCACCCTGTAACGGCGTTTCGCGAATAGGAAAAAAAAACATTAACAATAATCTAGCTAAATAAATAGATAAATAGTCTGCACGCATCCCGTGAGGCAGGGCGTGGCAGAAGAGAGCTATCCAAGCAATCAGCTGACGTCTAACCCCGAGTGCCAGCTCAAAATGACTATATTAGTACTCAAAATTTCTACGAAGCGAAAACACTGACGAGTATATATGGCCATAGAAAATTCTAGGTAGTTTTCTATTGCAGAGACATCAAGTAAGTCAATGAACGCTCCAAAATCTACTTGAATATGCCCCTTTACATTGTTAAACATATTAAAATCGCGCAAACAAATCACGGAAGCTTGAAATTGAACAAAAGGGTACCGCGTTCGGTTCCCTAGACACAGCCGTTAATTTAATACTAATAAGATTAAGTTTACGTACAAGCAAATGGCAGATACTAAACTACGTAATTTAAGGGTGAGTTTACCGCAGCCCCGGCCGGCTAACACGTCAAGAACGTACTACCGGGTAAGTAAATCAATCTAAACAAATAGCTAATTACGCAAATAAAGCACACAGAGCATAATACACAAAATACCATAATCGAAATTCTAAAAAGGCATATCTACAAACCAAATCGACAAACAATACATAAGTAACTAAATTGCTCTAAAAACCTCTCAGGTACCCACGGCACGTGGTGCAGAGCTGGTGGACGAAGCAACCAGGAGGTGGCCTCGCAACGGGCAGCAGACGAGCTTCGATAGTTGCAATGAGGCGACCGCAGGGGATGAGCGGCACGCCGGTTCGGCGTGGCTCCAGCAGTCCCAGGTAGAATAAACCACACCAAAACTCCAAGCGATAACACCCAGTACGCAGGACGCAGAGGTAAAATCCAATTTCCATGGCGTACAAATAAAGCCCATTTTCATGGCATAGAATAGTTAACGCATTTCCAAGGCGTAAAACTAGTTAACGCATTTCCTTGGCATAGAATAGTTAACGCATTTCCAAGGCGTAGAATAGTTGGCTAAAAATTACAAATTTCCAGATAAGCAACCACGCTGACGAAAAGAAATCGTAACAAACCTGCGAATGGTGACGAACAGCCTAACGCTCCATTTGATCAAGAAGAGCCCATCCCAAAACCGCAACAAAAGCGAGCGAACGCTGGCAGCAACTCCCAACGGCTTCCAGAACGTTCCAAAGGGCGCCTTGCTTCCAAAAATCCCTCAAAACGACGAGGACGGCTATAACCAAAGCCAGAGAAGCAAAAGGTTCCCAGGGCACAAACTTCAACGATCGAAGCAATGGAAAAGAATGGAATGCAAATTGGTCAGAGCAATTCACGATCCCAGGTTATCAATGTCAAAGTCAAATTCGAAAAAAGGAAGAAAAACTATAGGTGCTGATTGTATGTGCAGAACTGATAACAAAGTGTTCCTTTTAATTCAAAATTGAGGCTGAAGGTATTTGGGTTGCCTAACTATGGATAAAGTACTGTATATTTAGAGAATAAAAGTAAATTGCCAAATCTGACTAATTATTTCAATTAATAAGTAGGAAAATGTCAAAATGAGCGTAACAAATTCTCCCCCCACAAAAAAGAGGGTAAATCCCTTCGGATTTACCTGACCATACAATGACCATCCAAACAAAACGTCCAAAAAACGATGCCTGCCAAGAGAAAATACAGGGAAATGAAACAGAGGACTTAAAAAAGTTAGCTAAGAAGAGAGGATGTAAGAGTCCAAGCACACCATCGAAGACAACGAGACACCAACCTCTTCCGTCGCTGCAAGATGACGTGAGCTGCGCCGGTGGAAGGGAAGGTTACGTCAGATTGCAACGATAATCCACCTAAAACGCAAACACCTCAGAAAAATTCGGAGTGGGAGAAAGGAAAGCGAACGACACAGAAGAAGGAAGGGAAAGGAAAACTAACCACAGCTAGGGATAAGTGCTTAGGCCCAGGATCGACCTACAACACTGAAACTATCTCCAGATTACCAAAGACAGAGCAAAATATACAAAAATTCAAAATATCAAAGAAGACGAACACAACTATATGAGGGAACATCCCTTTCCAATGAACAAAAGAAACAACAGAGAAGAAGAAAGATGAGAGAAAAGAAGGGACTAGTTGTTAATGTCAGGATTCCAATTCTAGAAAAAGAAAAGAGGAATTGAATCCTAGTGAACCGACCGACGTCACACAGCCATCCTACCCAAAAAGACGTAGACGAGACCACACAAACAAAGACAACAAGGGTTGGCGAGAGCATAATGCCTTGGAGAAAGATTCAGGTCCCAATAAATCCGACAAAGTCGATGCCCTAGAAGAGCAAACGAAGCCGTCCTCAAAAACCAGACACACCCAAACGCACAACCGAAAAGAACAGAGGCTCAACAAAAGAGTAGGGTTCCACGAATCCAGACAACGCTGAGGCCCTAAAAGAGGGCAGAAGAAACCGTTCTCAGTCATAAAGCGTGCCCAAAGGCAAGGAGCGAGTTTCACTTGAGGATTGAAATCCGCCTAAGCGAGGGGATACCCTAACAACGACCAACCAAACACACCAAACGTATAGCTGACGGCAATAGGCATCATCAGCTATACCTCAAAAATCCAAAAATCCAAAAGGGCACCCTACAAGCATCCACCAAGCTCACTCAAACCTCACCAAGAAAGCGGACAAAAGAAATCCGAAAAGAAATAAAGTCAAGCAATCAATCACTATACCAATCTATCCCAAAGATGGCTGGAGAGATTATCCAAATCGCCGAAGCAAATCTCCCAGACACATCGCCACCGAATAACTAACCTATCATCAATCCACACAAAGAAGAAAACCAATCAAAGAAGAACTACTCTAAAACAATCCAAAGAGGTTCGGGAGATTATCCAAATGTGCCGCAGCAAATCTCCCAAAACGCATCGCCACCGAACAACTTGCAAACAATCCGAAGAATAAAAGAGGAAAAGAACCAATCAAAGAAGAGCTAAACCAATCCACACTAGAAAGATGGTTTGAAGAGCCTAAAAATCCACAAAAGTGTACCCCTCAAACGCACCAATCACACTCCAAAATCCTAATCAACATTCCGAAGGAAAAGGCAAGAAAACAAACTACACAAAGAAAACACAATGAACACTCAGGCAAACTATGCCAACCAATACTCAATAAAATTCGCAAACACGCAGCCAATAAAAAATCCAAATCATCAAAAAGATTCACTCATCAAAACACACCAATAACCAATTCTATAACTAGAAGTCAATCATAAAACAATACCCAAAATCAATACATCCTAACAAATTAACAATGCACTATAGTACCACCTAACCACAACGTAGACAGAGTACTACAAAAGCCCTATCAAGCCCCAGACGTTGGGCGTCAAAATCTTCTTGTCAGGGAAGGTAGACGGTCGGCCTTACCTTTTGGCGAAAGTTATATTTGATATTTTGCCGGCTGGTAACTATCGGCCTAATTGGGCTAGCTCGCCGCGAGGGTCGCAGGGTTCCAACTATGCTGAAAAGAACACTATACGAAATACGAAGAGAATGGGCGCCAGGTCCTAGACTCAGATCCAATTCCTTGTGCCGGACCTTACACAAGGTCGAGGATAAAAACCAGCAAGTCAAAAATAAACAAACCAACAACCAAAGAATAGATCACAGCTTTATTAATATTGGTACGTACTATAGTGCCAGAAATACCCACACACAAAAGCAAGTACAACAATAAATATATATCAAGGCAAGCTACGACAAAACAAACACTTTAAAATAATTAGTTGGGTGCGGAATAAGTAATTACAATTGTATCACCCTGTAACGGCGTTTCGCGAATAAGAAAAAAAAAACATTAACAATAATCTAGCTAAATAAATAGATAAATAGTCTGCACGCATCCCGTGAGGCAGGGCGTGGCAGAAGAGAGCTATCCAAGCAATCAGCTGACGTCTAACCCCGAGTGCCAGCTCAAAATGACTATATTAGTACTCAAAATTTCTACGAAGCGAAAACACTGACGAGTATATATGGCCATATAAAATTCTAGGTAGTTTTCTATTGCAAAGACATCAAGTAAGTCAATGAACGCTCCAAAATCTACTTGAATATGCCCCTTTACATTGTTAAACATATTAAAATCGCGCAAACAAATCACGGAAGCTTGAAATTGAACAAAAGGGTACCGCGTTCGGTTCCCTAGACACAGCCGTTAATTTAATACTAATAAGATTAAGTTTACGTACAAGCAAATGGCAGATACTAAACTACGTAATTTAAGGGTGAGTTTACCGCAGCCCCGGCCGGCTAACACGTCAAGAACGTACTACCGGGTAAGTAAATCAATCTAAACAAATAGCTAATTACGCAAATAAAGCACACAGAGCATAATACACAAAATACCATAATCGAAATTCTAAAAAGGCATATCTACAAACCAAATCGGCAAACAATACATAAGTAACTAAATTGCTCTAAAAACCTCTCAGGTACCCACGGCACGTGGTGCAGAGCTGGTGGACGAAGCAACCAGGAGGTGGCCTCGCAACGGGCAGCAGACGAGCTTCGATAGTTGCAATGAGGCGACCGCAGGGGATGAGCGGCACGCCGGTTCGGCGTGCCTCCAGCAGTCCCAGGTAGAATAAACCACACCAAAACTCCAAGCGATAACACCCAGTACGCAGGACGCAGAGGTAAAATCCAATTTCCATGGCGTACAAATAAAGCCCATTTTCATGGCATAGAATAGTTAACGCATTTCCAAGGCGTAAAACTAGTTAACGCATTTCCTTGGCATAGAATAGTTAACGCATTTCCAAGGCGTAGAATAGTTGGCTAAAAATTACAAATTTCCAGATAAGCAACCACGCTGACGAAAAGAAATCGTAACAAACCTGCGAATGGTGACGAACAGCCTAACGCTCCATTTGATCAAGAAGAGCCCATCCCAAAACCGCAACAAAAGCGAGCGAACGCTGGCAGCAACTCCCAACGGCTTCCAGAACGTTCCAAAGGGCGCCTTGCCTCCAAAAATCCCTCAAAACGACGAGGACGGCTATAACCAAAGCCAGAGAAGCAAAAGGTTCCCAGGGCACAAACTTCAACGATCGAAGCAATGGAAAAGAATGGAATGCAAATTGGCCAGAGCAATTCACGATCCCAGGTTATCAATGTCAAAGTCAAATTCGAAAAAAGGAAGAAAAACTATAGGTGCTGATTGTATGTGCAGAACTGATAACAAAGTGTTCCTTTTAATTCAAAATTGAGGCTGAAGGTATTTGGGTTGCCTAACTATGGATAAAGTACTGTATATTTAGAGAATAAAAGTAAATTGCCAAATCTGACTAATTATTTCAATTAATAAGTAGGAAAATGTCAAAATGAGCGTAACAGGACGTCTGGGACGTTAGGGACATATGAGACATATGGGACATCTTGGACGTCTGGGACGTTAGGGACATACGGGTCAGCTGGGACGTCTGGGACGTTAGGGACATATGGGACATTTAAAACGTCTGGGACGTTAGGGACATATAGAACATTTAGGAAGCCTGGGACATTAGGGACATATGGGACGTATGGGACATCTGGGACGTCTGGGACGTTAGGGACATACGGGACATCTAGGCCGTCTGGGATGTCTGGGACGTTAGAGACATACGCGACAGCTGGGACGTCTGAGACGTTAGGGACATATGGGACATGTACACTGAACCAAATATCGACGTAAATACAACGAAATTGTACGTTAAATTAATTAAAAAATTATTAATATTTGTCCAACGAACGTGTTTATCATATTAATAATATGCTTTCATAAAAATATAACACCGTTCATAAAGTTATGATATGTTCATTGAATATACGAAACAATACAATAAAGAAGTTGACTGTAACAATGAACCAAATTATTGGATACTAATAACCGCGGTGATCATACCGATCAACAAGTTCGTTGAGTCAATGTATCGAGTACATAAATCAACAACAGAGTTTATTGGGAGTACGGGAAATTTAATTAATGATATTATTAGGATAATAACTGAGTTTATTAATATAAGGTTACAAATGATAAATCAATGATCAAGTTCTTTAATATTATAATAACTTTATTGAATTGATTCGTTCATATAACAACACTGGTCATTGATTTTTATTCATTTAAATAATTTAACAATAATCCAGTAGTCGATCAATTATGTGAACTAATTAAAACCAAGCCTGTTCATACAAACGAGATGTTCACTCGATCGAATAAGAATTCCCTTTGAATCGTGGAAGAAAAGCTAGGCTGAAACAATAATTTCGCTGTAATTTTGTTTACAAGGCAAGACAAAAAATAGCAATTACCTCCATGACAAAATAGCAAGAAAGTGCTCATTTTTTCACGATTTGTGGGGATTTTGTTGTATTTATGTTCAAGTCAAAAGATATAAATATATAAAGGAAATGTGGGTTTTTAAATTTATACATCATTAACACTAACTTTTTAAGAAAAATTTTATTCATTTCAAAGTTTAATTACATGTCAACAAAGCATCTGACAAAATATGGTAAAAAAAGGTATCAAGAAACATTCAAAACATGGGGGATTCAGGAAAAAAATCTAAATTAAATACATACATTATATTGTAGCATCTCTCTATATCAGAAGTTGGTAAATGAGTATTTTATGTCATCAAAATATATGTAGATTTCCATTGTTTTTATTATATTTTCACCCACACACAAAGTCAGCGGTTGAATATTGTTCTTGATTGTCTTTAGGTGACGAATGTGGTCTTCAATTTTCTGAGCACATTTACCGACGAATACAAATGATTCTTGAAAATCTTTGATAGTGTATTTAGTCGTGTTTTTCTTTCCTGTTGTCGGATCTTTCCGCACTGTTTTCTGGGTTCTCACTAAATACCCATGCAGAGACCACTTTATGGCAGCATCTCGACTATCTGTAAGACAAAACTGTATATAAGTAAACATTCCTTTTGAAAGTTACTCAAAAACCTACTCTCATTTAGTCTTTCCTCTCTAAGTTAGTCCAGTAGGCCTCGAATATTTCTATCTTTGACATTATTGTCAACAAGAAGGAACAAACATTATGCGTTTCTGCAAGTACAAAAATTATTTGCAGTTTCCAGAAACCAATATCGGCGCATATGTATTGTATACTATATAATCGGTGTAGACACTTACCTTGATCGAGTAAGAACAGTTGCACAAGTGCATACAATCACTTATAAAAAATTTGCAAACTTAAAACGTGGAGCGTTACGTCGCTGTCGTAGCTTCAGAAGTACAAACTGATTCTGAAATACAATATGCAATACCCATCGAAACTTAAAAATGCACATTTGCTTAATAACCGAGTGTGTTGCCTCAATAAACATTTTCATTGATACAATAACGCCGTTCATCACCTAATGAACTTCAACGTTGATATTATAAATCCTTTTAGTCGAACTATAACTTGATTATAAGAATACGAATTTTGTTATCAAACCAACGAATGTCGGTTATTAGTCGATGACATAGTACCTTGAAATGATGTTGTAGATTATTGAAACTTTTTGCTGTATTTAATAAATGCGTTTATTAATATAACGTTGGTACCAATAAAAATGTTCGTTAAATATACAACAATTTTAATGTAAGGAATAAATAGTTACATTGAATTATGATCAGTCGTACTTAATTTTCAATGAATGAATATTTATTGTTTTGATGAATGCGATTATTAGTTAATGAAGTAGGGAGCATTTTTATTTCGTTATATTAACGAATCGTACGTTATATCAATTAAATGACCCTAACAAACGCCGTTTATTGATATCACGAACGATATTTTTTTCAGTGTAGGACGTCTGGGACGTTAGGGACATATGGAACATTTAGGAAGCCTGGGACATTGGGGACATATGGGACATATGAAACATCTGGGACGTCTGGGACGTTAAGGACATATGGGACATATGGGACATCTGAGACGTCTGGGACGTCTGGGACGTTAGGGACATATAGGACATCTAGGACGTCTGGGACGTTAGGGTCATATGAGACATTTAGGACGTCTGGGACGTCAGGGACGTTAGGGACATGCGGGACAGTTGAGACGTCTGGGACGTTAGGTACATATGGGACATCTAGGACCTCTGGGACGTCTGGGACGTTAGGGACATACGGGACAGCTGGAACGTCTGAGACGTTAATGGCATATGGGACATTTAGGACGTCTGGGACGTTAGGGACATATGGAACATCTAGGACGTTTGGGAAATTAGGGACATATAGAACATATGGGACATCTGGGACGTCTGGGAAGTTAGGGACATATGGGACATTTGGGACGCCTAAGACATTAGGGACATATGGGACATATGAGACATGTGTGACTCCTGGGACGTTAGGGACATATGGAACATCTAGGACGTCTGGGACATCTGGGACGTTGAGGACATATGGGACATTTAGGACGCCTGAGACATTAGGGACATATAGGACATATGGGACATTTGGGACGTCCGGGACGTTGAGAACATATGAGACATCTAGGACGTCTGGGACGTTAGGGACATATGGGAAATCTAGGACGTCTGGGACGTTAGGGACATATGGGACATATGGGACATCTGGGACGCCTGAGACATTAGGGACATATGGGACATATGGTAAGTAGGGTGTTTTGGAGTGTTCTGAGACAAGGTCAGGTCAAGGTTGCCACCCCCCACCACTCAACCTGCCACCCCCCACCACCAACAATATTAAGTTCAAGGCTAAGTGGTGGGGGGGGGGTGGCAGGTTGAGTGGTGGGGGGTGGCAACCTTGACCTGACCTTGTCTCAGAACACTCCAAAAGAAAAAATGTTTAAAGTGAATGACCTCAACCATTTTTCAAGGTACACACTCCTTCAATGAGTTCTACCCCTAATTTCAAGAGCTTTTGTACACTTACCTTGACCTACCCTTGTCTCAAAAAAAATCTTCAAAGAATTTTTTTAGTGTCGGCATGGACCTCCACCACTGCTATTCACAGGTGTCGTTTCGAGAACGTGTACACTAGCACTGTTTCAAGATCACTAACACTTACCTTGACTTGCCCTTGTCTCAAAAAAAAAACCTCTAAAGATTGTTTAGAGTCGGCATGGACCTCCACTACTACTATCTACAGGTGACGTTTCGAGAACGTGTACACAAACACTTTAGGAAAAAAAATATATGGAGGAAACTAATATTTATTTTTCTATGTACAAAAGTAACTAAGTTCTATTTACAAGATTAACTAAAGTACACTAATATATAACTTACGCTATTCTTCACTAATTAAGGTGTGTATTTGTCCACTGTCACTAAAACTACCACCGTCAACATCGTAGGCTTCGGTGGACACGTCCGAAAAGACTGAGGGTGCAGGTGAGCTGGCGTCGAAGTCTGAGGGATCCCAACTCAATGATACTTCAGCATCGTCGAGCTCAGCTAAAGCTGCAGCCTCTCCAGCTAACACCCTGTTCACGATGTCCTCCAATTGGGGGACGACGACGAAAGCCTCCCAGTTCTGCGCTGACAGATGTCCAGCGGTGTAGTTGAAGAACAACGTAGAGGACGAGGGGTTCAAAGATCGCAGAAGCAATACTAGTTGTTCTTCTGGAGCCGGTGTCCAAGCGAACCGGCTCAACCAATACCGCATCCAACCGACAGATAATTCTGCACGTGCCTCTTCGGGAGCGTACACAATTGTCAATGATATAAAATTTATAAAGAACAGCATCTTAACTACTCGATGTTTGTGAGACAAATGTTGCACAGCGCGGAAAACAGAGTTGCCGGAAACATAACGTTACGGTGAAGGTCGTCCAGTTTTATGTATACTCGAGTTCAAGTGCGGTTATTCAAAGTTCATTTATATGCACCATGAATGCAGGGTTCGAGTAACAGGATATCCTGGGCACGTCAGAAAACCACAGACTTCAGTTCAAATGCGTTCATTCGAGTTCATATGCACCACGAATGCAGGGTTCTAATTAGGATGAATTCCGGCTACTAATTGCCTTAGAGTGAAGGTCTTCTAGTTCAGGAAAATACAACCACGATAGTATTTCTGCAGGAGCGCAGGTATAAAGCATTGAACTATTGTAAAAAAAATATCCGGGATTGTCGTCAAAAAAATGAGCTAGTAATTGATTTAGAAAGTGGGAAGGAGAAGGGAACAAAAATGTTAAGACAGTAGTCCTGTCGTCACCAGCACAGTAAATTCCATTATCAGGAACATAATGAAACAACACTTCCAATTGTTCCGCATTCAACATTCTAGGTCATTAAAGTTCATTCCTCTATGAGTAGATCCGCGATTGCCGGAGCACGGCTGACCACACCCGCATTCTACAGTTTAATGCTTCAAGTTCATTCCTATATAGGTCGGAACCCGCATACAACATTCTAGGTCATTAAAGTTCATTTCTCTATGAGTAGATCCGCGATTGCCGGAGCACAGCTGACCACACCCGCATTCCACAGTTTAATGCTTCGAGTTCATTCCTATATAGGTCAGAACCCGCATACAACATTCTAGGTCATTAAAGTTCATATCCGCGATTGCCCGAGCACGGCTGACCACAACCGCATTCCACAGTTTAATGCTTCGAGTTCATTCCTATATAGGTCGGAACCCGCATTCAAAATGCTAGGTCATTAAAGTTCATATCCGCGATTGCCGGAGCACGGCTGACCACAACCGCATTCCACTGTTTAATGCTTCAAGTTCGCTGCATTTTATTACTATATATAGGTGGAAATGCACATTCAATATGTTAGCTATATTTATCTATAAATTCCTTTACCTACCTTTAGGTCATCGCTATATCTCTTAGCTAACAATCGATCACTATAAAAGTATATTTGAGGCCCGTCTCTAGCATCAGTGAAGACGTCGCGGATTCTAGTTTATGATGTTATAAATGGCGCCAACAAGTTAAACTCAAATATACTGATATAAGCCAAGAAACTTGTAACTTCACTTTCTATCAACTAATAACAATACGATTATTGAACTCCCTATCAAAATGAAAGAAAGCAATACTTGTAGCTGGTTTTATTAATACTCGAACATTACTACCATCGATCAGACAATTAGCATCTTTACTATTACTACCTCACGCAGGGTACCCCAAATAGTTTAACTTAAAACGCTCGTAAGTCTAATGGTTACACAGTTTTTATATGCAAAAATATCATCAGATTCTAGCTACCACACTTATCTTTGTGCCGATATACTCGCAGACATTTAATACGTCCCGTTACTCCTAACACATGTCAGCTTGACAGGTTCCAACCTCGGCTGTCATTTGCTATACCTCGACCCTCAATACTGCGGTAGATTAGCTTTTCAATACTGTCCGCCTAATAGTTGTTGCTATAAATCGAATTTCCAGGTAACAAAAGGCAAATTCCATATTAAACTACATACCCTGTTCACAGGCAATAAACTTCGCAATCGTTGTATTCGTGTTTCCCAGATCGCTTTACAGCTTGAATATAAATATTCATTGGAAAAATGACATCTGCTTAATGAACTCCTTTACAGGAACGGCTGGCTAGTAAACCAATTCTTTACTATCACCAAACCAGAATAAATGGCGAGATTGTCATTTACACCCCACGAAAACTCTTGCCTTATTTAAAAGCTGATATACAAATTTTCTCTCAAACAAAACCAACCTTGTTTTTATATCTCCCCTAGCAACGAACAAAGCCAATCTGATATTAATTTTATCGCGTCACTCTCACTAGATGCCTCATTCAACACTAGTATTAATATCAAATGCTTTTGACACGTAACAAATAATTAAACATTAGCAATGAGTGCCTCTTACAGTCGTTGTGTTAGATGCGGTGGTCTATTGTTTGTGCTGAGTGATGATCTTAGTGCTCCTTTGTATCCCATGATAGCAAAGGAGGATGCTAAGAACATGCGATTGTGTACTTGCGCTTCCACGGTGAGTAGTTTAAAAACTCCAATTCAAGTAGTGCACGATATTGTAATTGCCCGCCCTGACGCTAAACGTAAGAGGAGCATGGCTGCTAACAATGCAAGCGCATCTGCACACCGCAAAAGTGATTCCATTAGTGGCACCCCTGCTAAGCTTCCTAAACGTCAGGACCATCCACTGTTGAGGGCGCTGCTTACTTCTAGCAATGTGCAACCGTCTAACAGGAACACTCACAACTTGCGCGATATGTTTTTAAATAAACATTACCACGACGATGGTGTCGAGGCATGTAGGGCACACAGCTCTTGTGCAAGCAACGAGTCGCCTGCCTTTCAAGCGTCGGTGGCTGCTACCGGAAATGGCCCATCGACGTCCTCTTCCAAATTGGTGGAGTATGTTTTTCCATTGCCGAATGGAGATTCTACTGCGCCATCGCAAATTTCGTTCGAAGTGAGCGAACTAATTGACAATGGTCCTGCTAATGTAGATTGCATGTTGGCAGAATTTGAATTGGAAGCTCCCGTGGGGGACGGTACGCTACCAGACCTCGCCGACATCACGAGACACTTATGGGGTGTAGATGGTTTAGATGTAGTTGTTGGAGAACCAACAACTACATCTACACCATTTACACCTAACGATGTACCCATTGCTGTAGATGTTGTGATGTCTGCTCATACTGACTCCGCACCCATCAATGCTGAGCCGGAGTGGGTAGACTTCACGGATGAGAATTTGCGTGAGATAGATGAGGCAATAGCAAGATGCAATCAGCCTAGACCTGTGGAGGCTCCTCCGCAAGCTGTAGATACCCCCGCGGTAGCTGCAGAATGTGTTGTGGAGACTCGTGCCGAAAGGCATAACAGGTTGTTGCCTGCCGCCGTGGACATCCGCCTCCAGGAATTAGAACAGCACGAGGCGGCTCTGTCAAGGCTAGATAGGCTGGCGCGATATCAGATAGAGCAGTTGCGGGTGAGGAGCCGCCAAGTCGGCAATCACTGCCTAATCAGCACCGTGACTGCTCGAAAGTTGAAAATAAGTCAAATTGAAACACTTGTTCGCATTATTTCCAACATATTAAGGATGTTAGATGACTAGGTCAGGCTATTGTTATTGTTTCTTGCCTCTTCTATCCACACCCCCTCCCTCACTTATAACCTGTCTACTTCCCCTCCTGGCCGACGTAATCCAAACGCCCCCATCGTGTCGGCTGGCGCGTACATACCGAGAAGCATTGCCCGCGTGCTAATAGCATTATCGGTACATATTACCAATTTCGATTGCCCTACTGCTACAGTAATAATGCACGTTTACGAGCAATGTTTTAGCAAATTTACGCGTCGGGATGCCTTGCTGCGGCATCAGCGCCAGAGTTGTCCAAGCAACGTTCCCTATCCGCCTAGTGGTGAGTTTGTTGTTCTCCGTCTCTGATATATATAGTTAACCATGTCGGTCAGTTGCAGATACTCCTATGGATGCTCCTGCGAGGAGGGTATCCAATCTTCGCGCTCCAGAGGTGAGAGAGAGTGCTACGAAGAAAGCTCGACTTAATCCCCCCTCAGGTATATATCAATTGGTAATTATAAAACCGGAGTGATTGACATGTTCGTAGCGAATGCTGCAGGACCATGTACGTCAACTGGACCATGTACGTCAACTGGACCGTCTACGTCAAAGAACGTGTCTGTGAGCTCTCTCCCTGGTAAAGATCTAAGTACGTATGAGTGTGTGTGAGTGGGCGGTGTAGTTACGATTGTTGTTACAGACTCCCGCTATTGCTCCGTATGCGACGAGAATGTTCCCGTGCGTGGCTTCGTTGGGCACATGCGAAGTAATCGTCATGCGTTGTGAACAGGGAGGCCAGGCCTGGATGATGGAGTGGCACCCCTGCAGTCAGCCTTTAGGTCCCGGATTGCCACGTACAGAGTTACAACCATAAATTATCATATAATGGTCGAGGAGTTTCTGTTAGAAATTAAAGAAAAAGTGTTGACGTTATTGCGAAGGCAGCTTAAAAATTTGAAGAGCTTAAAGGTGAATTTTGAATTATTTGGATACTTCGTTTTAGAAAGTAAAGGATTGGAAGAAATCAAGTCATTTAACACGCGCAATGAAATTGTAACTTTGGGTACCGACCTCGATGTATTGTATGATAATTTTTGCGGCATCTTGGATGAGAAGGTGTCTGAATTTCAGGAACGGGAATCTGGTAAGTTGATGTGACCTCGACGATCGCTGTATATTAAGAACACTTGAATTGTTGCAGGCTGGGCTCTTAAGCAGTTGCTGTCGTTGGTCGTCGCCGTCAACAAATACAACCCCCTCAGAGCTTCCTCGTACCTACCACTGCCATCATTTATTGAGCGAAAGAAAGCTATTGTCAACGTTCAAAACAAGGATGAGTACTGTTTCGGGTGGGCGATTTTAGCTGGTATTGTTGAACCTAGCGGACCTCCCCATCGTACGAGTTCTTATCCCGATTGTAGAACTGTTTAGGCGTTAGATGGGTTGGAATTTCCATTGAAATTGCGCGATATTCCGAAATTCGAACAACTTAATCCTCAACTTTCGGTTAACGTGTATGGGTTAGAGTCGCGTTTTGAAAATCGAAAAATGATTTGGGAAGTTGTGGGACCTTTGCATTACTCTGTCATGAAGCGGTTGAGACAAGTTAACTTGCTTCTGTTAACTAATGACGAGGGTGACAGTCATTACTGTTGCATTAAAAAAATTTCTCGCCTCGTTTCGCAGCAAATAACTGCTAGAAAGGGGGCAAAACATTTTTGTGACGGATGCTTGCATTACTTCCGTACTGAACAGCACTTGCGACAACATATGAAGTTCGATTGTAATCAGGTGTATACCAAAAATACAAACGATGAGTTGATCGTGGACAAACTTGGTGAAATAATCCCACAAAATATTTTGAAATTTGAAAATTACCATAAACAATTAAAATTACCGTTCGTTGTCTACGCAGATTTTGAGACGATTTTAAAACCTGTACAGGAACCTGATACGCAACCAGACCTCGAGAGTTCGTTTACAGTTAAGACGTGCGAGCATGTGCCTTACTCGTTTGCATATTTTATAAAGTGTTCGTACGACGACAGTCTTTCTAAATTTCAAACGTACCGCGGTGAAGATGCTTCAACTGTTTTTATGGAGCGGTTGGATGCAGACGTTCGTTATTTGTATGACAATTTTTTAAAAAACGTGGTTCCTTTGGCGACGATGACTACTGCGGAACTTCAAAATTACGAGGCTGCTACGTCTTGCCATATATGTGATCGACCCTTTGTGACCGATCAGATTAGGGTGCGAGACCATTGTCACCTGACTGGAGCGTATCGGGTGCTGCACATTATATCTGTAATCTAAATTTCAAAGTTCCCAATTTTGTGCTTGTCTTTTTCCACAACCTAAATTATGATTCTCATTTGTTCGTCAAACAAAAATATATATCCCTTGGCAAGCATCTGTTAGTAGATGAAATCGATTTTGGTTACAAAACGCAGAAAGTTTATTTACAAATTAGGTTTCTAGACAGTTACCGTTTTATGAATCGATCTTTGAGTACCTTAGCTGATTATTTGGCTGACGATCAGTTTTATGAAATTAAAAGGTTGTTTGGGGACGATGCAAAATTTCAATTAATGAGACAGAAAGGCGTGTTTCCATATTCCTTTGTGGACTCCTTCGAAAAATTGAACCTTGCGAAGTTGCCTTCGAAGGTTCAGTTTTTCGACTCTCTACATGAAGAACACATCTCTCAAACTGATTACGATCGTGCTGTGTCTGTGTGGAACACTTCGACTGTCAAACTTTGGGTGACTACTTGGACATTTATTTAAAAGCTGACGTGTTGATTTTGGCAGACGTGTTTGAAAATTTTAGGAAGTTATGTTTGGAAGCATATAAGTTGGACCCTGCCCAATATTATACCGATCCAGGTCTTAGTTGGGACGCTATGTTACGATCTACGGGTGTCAAATTAGAATTATTAACTGACATGGACATGATACATTTTCTCAAAAAGTCAATTAGGGGTGGTATAAGCACATGTATTGGTAGGAAGGCTATTGCCAACAATTGTTTAGTTCCAAATTATGATTCCTCCGAGCCTACATCATTCATTATGTATTTAGACGCTACAAACTTATACGGTTTTGCGATGCGTCAGTATTTGCGGCACCGAAATTTTGAATGGCTAGCGGCGGAGGAAGTTGAAAATTTTGGTGTGTTTGAAATTGACGATGAGACGGATACGGGTTTTATTTTGGAGGTTGATCTGCAGTATCCTGAACACTTGCACGACGACCACAATGATCTACCCTTTTGTCCGGAACTTATTATTCCCCCGGGTGGAAAATATAAATGTCCAAAATTGATTCCAAATTTGTACCATAAGACCAAGTATGTGCTTCATTATCGAAATTTAAGACAATGTTTAGATGCTGGTTTAGTTCTTACAAAAATTCACAGAATTCTTAAATTTATTCAATCGCCCTGGTTGCGCTCATATATTGATATGAATACCGCGTTGCGTAACCGAGCACGAAATGAATTTGAGAAAGATTTTTTAAGACTAAAAATAATAGCGTTTTCGGAAAGACGATGGAAAATGTCGACAAGCGATCGGACATCAGGTTGGCGAGCACGTGGGACAATGTCGGCAAGAAACTAGGTGCTGCAGCTCTAATTGCCAAAGCAAATTTTAAGGATTCGGTAATTTTTTCTGAAAATTTGATTGCTGTGGAACTTAATAAAACAGTTGTTTTGTATAATAAACCGATCTATGCAGGTTTCACTATTCTGGACTTATCTAAAATCATAATGTATGACTTTTTTTATATTTTTTTGAAACAAAACTATGGCAATAATGTCTCCCTACTCTATACAGATACTGACTCGCTAGTAATTCACGTACGGACTGACAATTTCTATGAGGACATAAAAACTAATTTAGATCGTTTTGACACTTCAAATTATAAAGACGGTCGACACGGTATACCTCAAACCGTATCGGTCGTCGGTAAAATAAAAGACGAGTACGCAGGTGTTCCGGTAGAACAATTTTTTGGAGCCGGTGCTAAGTCCTACTGCGTGTTTGTGGGAGGGAAAGAAGTAAAGAAAGCAACAGGTGTGCAAAAGGCTGCTGCCAATAAATATCTCACTGTGGCAACCTATCGCGACGTTGTTGACAATGTGCGTGGTCAGGTTTTTTGCCAAATGTATGTTTTTCGCTCTCACAAGCACACAGTGTACACTGAACTGAAGAATAAAATTGCGCTATCATATCGGGATAATAAGCGCTATCTTATTCCTCAGTCGAATAACACTCTAGCATGGGGTCATGTAGATATAGGCATGTCAGGTGCTAGACCGTCGGACAGATTACTGGAATTATTGCAAGACGATCAGTAATACTACGCGCGGATCAATAACAGTACATTTTTTTGTCGTTTACATGGTAATGACAGTTTATTTCTTGCAAAGAGTCTCACGAGATTGGTACGTTTACAGAGGTTTTCTTGTCGTAGATATTCAGACATAATTTGATTTCCTTTGTATGTATAATTAGTTACTATGTAATTGTATCGTAAAATGTTAAGTATACATAATTTCATTTTTGTACAATTTGTTATTATGTTATTGTATCATACTATGTTTGTAAGTAGTTATCATATAACATTCTCATCTAGTTCCAATTTAAATGAAATGTGTAATGTTGTTTAGAAGTAGTAATGCATATCTACAGAAGAACTCACATTGAAATCTGTAATGTTGTTCAGAATTAGTAATGCATATCTGAAGAAAATCTCACATAGTTGTACCAGTCTATTAATTAAAAAAAAGATATTTACTACAAAAAAAAATGTTTTATTTTTTGAGAGTACTACATCATTTCTTTAAGTTACACGAGATTGGTTTTAGGTATCCAAGAATTGTGTCGCTTGTCGAATCCCAACCACTTTACATACAATAAGTTTCCTTTCTTCTTCAGGACCCTTTCAACTAGATATACGTCTGAATGTTTTGTTTTTTGCAGTTCATGCTCGTAGAATCCTCTTTTAATTTCGTGACCTTCTTGGTCCGTGAGTCGATAGGTTGTAGGGTTTGTAAGTCGAACTGTAGATATTGTAAATATTTCGTTGCTCCAGCTTGGCGTGTACCCCTTGCTAAATGCCGAACGATACTTGCTAATGCGTACCAAGTCCCCTGTACGTACCTTTTGAGGTTTTGGGTTCACGATCTTTGTGTAACTGTACGCCGTGTTTAACAAAAGTTTTGCATTCTTTAAGTTCACTTGGGCAGGTTTCATTCCTATTGTGCGATGCTTGGTTGTGTTATACTTTGCTACGATCTTGGGTAGGATATCCAACCATTTGTAGGACCCTTGCAGGCTGCACTGCTTCCACATCATGTTCTTCAGTGTGCGGTTGCATCTCTCCACTATGCTGCTCTTCATACTAGAATACGTGCTATAGTGATTGATATTGTGCTGCCGCATTAATAGTTGAAAAGCGGTGTTGTAAAACTCTTTCCCCAAATCCGTTTGCAAGTTTTGCGGTGACACCGTTACCACTAACTCTTTGTGTGGGGTCGTAGTTTACACGATTGGCGGCGGAACGATCCACTAAATCTAGATATTGCTCTAAATCTGCGTTTTTGTATATATTTGGTTTCTTTTTAAACATCAATTCGTACAATCTTGGAGTGCCTTTGTAGACTATTCTGTTGCCGTTGTCTGTAATAACTATATTTTCACCCTCGAATTTGATTTCTTTATTTCCTATAGCAAACTTATCTCCCTCTATGTCGAATCGGACTCCGTAGTGCAAATCGTACTTGTCCTCAGTATCTCGTATCATTCCTTCCACGTATGTGCGAGCTAACCCTTGAAATTGTTCTAAATATTGACCAAGAACTTTCGGTGCCAGCATTTGTTGGATGGTTTCTCTGGCCGCTTGTACAGCACCTTCTTCTGCTGCCGCCTCAGCAACCTCCGTTTGCAACTGCTCATCGTATTCCTCTACTGGTTCACTCTCGGATAACACATGCGCCTGCAAAAATCGAGGTGTGGAGGTGCGTGATGGCCCCGGTATGTAAGTGTGTGACGATCCCGGAAGGTTTGTCGCAGAAACTTGGCCTGGAGTAGTTATCACTCGTGGACGGGGCAAGGTAGAGGGAGTGGATACTCTACGTTTAATTGTTATTGGCAAATAATCCGCTTTTGGTTCGCCCACTGGCACACCTTCTTGCTTTATAGTTGTCAGCAATTCGGTGAGCGGTTTGGAAAGAGGTTTAAATTGCTCAGCTAAAATCGACTGGGATTGGGCGATGTCTGCTTTTAAAGCTGCGTATTTACGTCTAACGGATTGTCGAGTTTTGATAAGTTCCCTGGCTAAACGCTTATCCATGTTGCAACTCCTTCAGTTGTTGGTAAACTACTACCTTCCCTTCTTTGGCTGCTGTCTATATATTAAAGTAATTGTCGAAACCTTTTCGCTTTCTTTATCGATCACTAAAAATCCGTGATTCTCATTCCAACAATAAGAGCACAATGCTTTAAACTTGTCGAATGACATGTCCGTGTTGACATGATCGTCGTAAATGTGCTTCAGATTGGTGTTGTTTTGTTGGAATATGATGACGAGATTTGCATTATCTCTTATGAGCTGCTTAGGAATAGATGAATACGTCTGACATAGATAAAAACAATCTATGTTTTGGTGACGTCCGAAACAAAAATAATCTCGAATTATGCTTTGCGTCTCGCAAGCTACGTCGTCAAAAACTATCACGGAATGTTCTTTTGCTTCCTGGGGTTTGATCACCTCACAATCGTTACTATATTCGAAGAATCCAATGTCTCGCAATAGTTGAAAGGCTGCTCTCAGATAATTATATTTGGGTTGATCGAGTGTTTTCGAATCGCAACCCATTTCGATGCACTAGTAAACTGATTATGAGGTTGGTTTTTCCAGATCCGGATCGACCTATGACCACACATCGTTTACATCCTTTACTCAGTAAAACGCTGTGCTTTCTGTAAGTCTCGGATATGGAATTTATTGTGTGATTTACTACCGGCAAAGAACACCCTTGCTTCACAATTTTGACGTTTTCCATCGTTTTCGCTTGGAAGGAAACTGCGCTCTACCCGCCGTGCGTTCTCGTTATATTTGTTAATTCCGTCTGAAGAACATCAGTCGTGTGTAAGTCTTTAAGAAGAAAGCTACTAAGCGCAAACAAACCAGTCATCACCGAACCGCCAAGCGGAAAGGTCGCGGTTTCCTGAATACCCTTATTGACAAATTACCCTTTGAACTACACATACCAGGGTACAACTTTTGCGGACCTGGTACCCGACTTAAAAAACGTCTTTCTCGAGGCGATCGAGGAAGGAATCCTCTGGACGAGGCCTGCAAGCAACACGACATCGCATACTCACAATCTAGCGATCTTTCGACACGTCACGCGGCAGATAAAGTTCTAGCAGAGAAAGCTTGGGAACTTGTTAAAGCAAAAGACTCTACTCTTGGGGAAAGAGCTGCAGCCCTTGCTGTTACTGGAATTATGAAAGGAAAGACGAAAGTCGGAATGGGTGTGAAACGGAAGCGTACACGGCGAACGCATTCCAAACGGGTCGGTATCACAGTCCGCTCGCATTCAGGAGGAGCTTTAAAAACAAGGAGGAGGCGGAAGCGGTCAAGAGTACTACCTCTTCCCAAGAGAGGAGGCATATTGCCGCTTGTACCCATACTTGCTGCATTAGGAGCATTGGGATCCCTCGGAGGTGGTGCTGCAGCAGTCGCTAAAGCAGTGGGAGACTCAAAGGCTGCTAAAAAGAATCTCCAGGAAAAGGAGCGACATAACAAAGCTATGAAATCCATTGCTCGCGGAAAAGGGTTATATCTACGACCGTATCAGTCAAAAAACTAACGTTGAAGCTGCCGCGCCGCGCGTTAACCAACATCGATATTACAGACTACGTTAAACGCCTAGAAATTCCACACTTTAGGGGAATATTTATGCGGGATGCCCTGCCTATCAAGATTCGTAAACGAGAATGTGGTGTCACTAAATTGGACGATGATGTAGGACCTGGCACGCATTGGACGGCTTACGTAAAAGTGGATACCTTTGTTCTGTATTTCGATAGCATCGGTAGCTTACAACCTCCAACCGAATTAGTGAAATACTTTCGTAGCGATGGTGGCAATAACACGATCACGTATAATTCTAATAGATATCAACGACTCATGTCATACACATGTCTCAAATTTCTATATAACTTTGCGAAACCGCTTTTGTCGACAGTTTAAGTGTTGCGCTTCATCATGTCTAGTATATTCACTCTGACAGGTGATTCATCAATCCTTACTGCGAATTTTGACTCCCCTATTTTCTTAGACGACGGTAGCGAATATGTTTTGGGGTTGTTAAGTTTCGAAACCTACAATACTATTGCTAACATTAGACCTCCCAACAATGAATTTCATCTCGTCGGACTACCTCATATTACTATACCTGAGGGTGCATACGAAATTACGGACATTGCCGACTTTCTGCATAAACAACTTGAGTCTAGCGGAAGTAATGGGCGGGTGCTGCTACGCGGAAACAACAGCACCTTAAAAATCGAAATAAAATCGAACGTTTCAATCGACTTTACATGTGACAATACTATCCGAGACATGTTGGGATTTGACAGCAAAAATTATGATGCAAATATGTGGCATGCAGGTAAACATGTTACGAAAATTTTGAATATTAACTCCATCCTTATCCACTGCAATATCTCTGTCGGTTCCTATAAAAATGGTAAGCCTGGCCACATCGTTCATCAATTCTTCCCCATAGTGCCGCCTGGGTACAAAATAGTGGAAACACCTAACCCTGTCATTTACCTACCGATCAGCACGAGACAGATCACTAACCTAACTGTTAAAATACTGGACCAGACTGATACCCCCGTCGGTTTTAGTAAGGAAACCGTTACGGTAACATTGCATTTAAAGAAGTTATAATGGGTTTTCAATTCAACCCTTCACTCTACCATGTCCAACCCAGTTCGTATAAGAGACGTTGTCCACAGCCTTGTAAAATCAGTTCAGCTTCGTCCGCCGAGCAGTTAACAAAGGCAAACAGAGACTTCTTGCGATCGTTGGGTTTTAAAGTGCTGCCATGAGTATTCTAAATATTGGGGAACGTGTCCTCGTCGACAACTCGATCGTTAGCAATCAGTTGCACACCCATCAACCGTATACAAACCGTTTCGACTATAACGATGAAATTCGAATTCCAATTCCTGAAGATATGTCAACTCTACCAGGTTTGAGCTATCTATACATAGAGGGAAAATTACGGAAAGCAACCGGTGAAGTTACGACGGCTAAATTTCTTAACAATGGGTTGGCTCACTTATTTAGCGAAACCCGATACGAAATCAATGGTGTCGTTGTCGATTCTGTTACCAAACCTGGTATTACATCTACTCTTAAGGGATATGTGTCCTACAGTTCTGATGATGTTAAAAAGCTTCAAAATTCTGGTTGGTTGTACGCCGCCAATACTCACATTACCGATGCACAGGGCAACTTCAGTGCCTGCATACCGTTGAGAATGCTGCTAGGCTTTGCCGAAGATTATGGAAAAGTCATACTTAACATCCGACAAGAGCTTGTCCTGATTCGCAGCAATACCGATGCCGACGCCGTATTCAGTGCTACCGTAGGAGAGACTGCTAAAGTTACGATTGACAAGCTGTATTGGAAAGTTCCACATGTCACTCCAGGTCTTGCTCAAGAATTATCTCTAACCAAATACATTGACAAAAATATCGACACACAAGTAGCGTTTCGCAGCTGGCAACTTCATATCATACCAGGCGTTAATCCCGTGACTCAACATTCTCATGCCATTGCAACAGCCACCAAATTACAAATACTCAAATATGTCATCGTAGGTTTTCAGACGGAACGTTCGGGGCTCATCTCTAAGGACAATAGTCATTTCGACAAAATTCATCTTACAAATTTTAGAGTTTATCTCAACACCGAACGTTTCCCCTACGATAATTTAAATAACAATTATGGTCTGAATCATTACGCCACATTATACGAAATGTACTCCAAGTTTCAATCGTCCTATTATAACAAGACTGACGAGCCTTGGTTCACGCCCAATGAGTTTGTCGACAAAGCACCCATTGTTGTAATCGACTGCTCCCATCAAAAGGACTACCTCCACGCAAACGCTGTAGTTTTTCGAGTTGAATTTGAAACTTCCGCAAACGTGCTAGCCAACACAACCGCGTATTGTCTCGTTCTTCATGATCTAGTTTTTACGTACAACGCTCTGACAAAAGCAGTAAAACAATTGTAATACTCCGAAGCAGGTCTCCTGAGGCGCAGTGTATAGAATTCCCTTTAATGCATATAATGCTCCCCAGGAGTCATACCATTAGACCACCGAGTCCTTAAACTATTTAATGAAAAACGGCGATGACCTTCGGAATAATCGAAAGTATAAAAAGTTGCGCATTATCATGGTCTCGTTAATTGTTTTATAACTTACGTCAAGTTCGCACACTATTCGTTTACGTATAAAATAATGGATCAGACTCCAAGTGACGATTCTTCACATGAAATCACATTAAAGCACGCTGTAAAGTTGTGCTGTGCTTTCTGGTTTGAAGATGCAAAAAACAATTTTGATAAAATAGTGAGAAATTCCTCGGGACTCAGAAATTTAGACTTGGAATTTGACGCGTATGTAGTGAGTGCTATGGCTGGCGATAGCCAAAATCAACAAGAAAAACGGAAACGACTGATTGCCAATTTGGAAAAAGCATTTTAATATATTTTGCTAGAGAAGGAAATACATCGCTGACGCTGGATGTGGACTACCACCCAAAGCATCCCTTTGCTGAAATGCTGGAAGAACGTGTCTCAGTATTCGATCTAACGATCGAACTCTAACACCTCCCACCACTCGACCTTGATTTCAAAGTCAAACTCTAGAACCTCCTCCCACCAAAAAATAAAAAATCTACAAAACGGTGCGGCTGTTGACTAGTATCGGTCTGAACGAACAAATTTGTGAAAAGAAGGAAAATGAAGAAGAGTGTGCAGTTTGACGACTCGTAGAATCAGATGTACAATCTGCATACGTGGGCGTATGCGTATAAAGAAGCTCGGAGAGGAGTCTGGCAACAAGAAGCTATGGATAAGATGAGGTTCAAGCGGAGGATCCTTAATGTGGAAGAGGTATTGAGAAACGTCTTCAGCTCAAAACATAGGGATAAAGTATACGTAGAACGATATTCAGCCTTTGTAGATCATTAGATTGTACATTGTTAGATTATATATTGTTTGTAAATAAAAAACAGAATAAAATTTAAATGTTGTTTTATTATTCCATTAAGTAATGATTATATATATGGTAAACATTAGACAAAGCACAATAGCAACAAGTTTTAGCATGATACATGCAAAGGGGTTGTGTTGGACTGAGTGGTGGTTGCTCCGCAATTTCAATGATTGGTGTTGCGGTATAGCGTTTCAGAAACTCAGCCTTTTCTCTCCCTTTGACATATATCAGTTCAGCGTCCCGCAGAAGGCGTCGCAATATGGTGGGGAACAGGTATGCAGGAGTAAATCCATCCTTCCAGGCTATGCAATGATGGTTTTCCATTAACCAAAGGGCTTGCTTTTGCAAATTCTGAGGCAGTGCTTCGAAAGGAATGTAGTAGCTGGACGGCAAAGTAATACTACCCCCCCCCCCCCCACTCTCCATAATAAAACTTGCGCAGAAGAGTTACACCTGCTTGACCACTCTCGTCAGAGCATTGTACGTATTATAAGTAGTAGTTTCTTCAGTAAAAAAAAACTTTAACAAATAAACATTACATACTATAATATAATAATAATAATATTAAAAAATATATAAATACTAGCTTAACTAGTAACATTTTCTTCTTTAGTTTCTTTCGCTCTAGTTTCTTCTTTAGTTTTTTCTTTATCTTCTTCTTCTTCTATAAATTTGTTTACTTCACTTAGCTTATGATGTAACCGAGACCTTCCATCAGATTTACAAAGAGCCTTCGATTTATCACATTATTTAGAAACAACTGACATACTTCTGCTCCATTTTCATATAATCTTTCTCTCGTGTGCAACTCTTCATCGGTATATCCGCTCCGCCCCATACCATACACAACTTCATGTCCTGCGTCGAATGCTAAGTCCTTACACCGACCTTGCAGATTTCCTATGGCGCTGCGCACATCTGTAGCTGGCGCTCGAGCAGCATCCGAGTAACACATCCACATTACGACGACAGTTGCTGCCCAATTGCTTCTAGTTCAATATCACACCTAACACTGTCGCTAGCAAACGTCAGCAGTTCGTACAGACACAGAGCCTTCTCTGACAATTCGTCAAAGTTTTGTAACGTAACGTGTAGATTTTGAATATAATCCCCAGGTTGAGTTAGCGCTCGCGTTATTGCTGTTGAATAAAATTGAGGAAACTTTAAGTTCTTCAATTGTGCTAGTTTTCGTCCAATTAGAGTGCGAACTCTGTACAGCTCTTCCACAGTTTCTCTCCCCAGGTAAACATCCGATCCGTCCTGACCCTGTATGCGTAACACCTTCACCGCTTGAATCGTTGTGAATGATAGGAGTATGGGTCCCAACTGAAGCGGTGGCCACTGTCCAGCTCCGGAATAAAAATCATTTGTTATAATTCCCTCATTTTCTAACAGGATTCCCCACTCGGGTTCCAGCAGCTGAACCCAATTATTGTGATTTCCACGTATTTGTATTACTGGTACAAATCCACCGCTGGTTTGTAGACCCACACATATAAACTTAGTCTGTGAATTATTTAATCTATATGTACTACTGCCAAGAAGCACTGGACACTGTTGCGGTTTAAACTTCGTGACACCATCGAACACTGCTTGCCCGCTCTTCACTAAGCCAAGAACTTTGGTAATGGTTTCCATTCTTAGTTGCACTGAATAAGACGATGTTCTGCGATTCCTACTCCTGCCTGCTCTTTTTTTATCTACTTTTCGAAGGTAGTGGTAGAAGGGAGTTACAAGGTTGCCCACGGTCTTGACAATTCCTAATTAATGTATTTATACACTGCTCAAAAAAATTAGGGGAACACTTTTTCAGCCGTGCAGAAATTTTCAAATTAAATACAGACGCAAGTATCAACGTTAGTATATTGTTCTTTCAATATTACTTAACAAGATACAAACAATAAATATGCTGTAAATTAACGGTTTTCTTGAGTAACACCAAACCATTGAGAAGACTACCAAAATCGAAATGTGAATCATCACTTAAAATGTAATGGAAATTCTGTTAGCGCTCGAATACCGAATTTTAGTAGCGCGTGTGCCCTCCATTATCATCAGCGACAACGTGACATCGTCGAGGCATGTTGCGAATAAGACGTCTTAACATGTCTTCTGGTAAATTTCACAATTCTTCCACGAGGACCTCGGTCAACCCCTGAAGAGTCTGAGGTGCAGCAGGACGCTTCCTAATACGCTTGTCGAATAAATCCCAAACGTGTTCGATGGAATTTAAGTCCGGACTCATGGCTGATCACCCCATCACCTGGATTCCTTGTTCCTGGAGAAAATTTGTTGTTAAATTTGCGGTATGTAATCTACAATTATCCTGTTGTAGGATAAAGCCATCGCCGAAATTGCTCACAAATGGCACAACATGCTCTTGAGGAATCGTCTCAACATAAATTTGTGCGTTAAGACGTTGGGGAACGACAACCAAGTCGGTGCGACCGTCTATACTGATGATACCCCAAACCATGACCGATCCAGCTCTGAATCGGTCAACTTCCTGTATACACGCCGCAGTGTATCGCTTTCCAGGACGTCTGTACACTCGTATACGACCATCGCAACGAGTTAGACAAAACCGCCACTCGTCAGTAAAAAGCACAGACCTCCATTGTCGAAGTTGCCATTGCACATGTTCACGAGCAAAGTTTAGACGGATAACTTTGTAATTCCTGGTCAAGCGAGGAACTCGCACAGACTTGCGAGAAGTCAGATTGACTTCTTTGAGTCGTCTTCTAACCGTCTGATCGGAAATTGTTACACCGTTGGCACTTCGGAGTAGATTTTGTAACTCACGAGCAGTAGTAGTTCGTCGGCGAAGACAAGAATTCACAATATACAGGTAGTCCCGAGGGGTAGTTATTCTTTTACGGCCTTGTCCAGTTCTCCTGGAATATCTACCCGCTTCTCGGTACCCATGCCATCCTCTGCAGATAACAAATGGAGTTGATTGGAGATGGTTATCTACATACCGCATATATCGACCATCTTCAAGCAAAGCAACAGCCCTCGCGACTTCAATGTCACTTAAATAACGCATTTTGAACTCAGAAACAGTGAAAAAGTTAAAACTGACGTTTCCTGTGTCCAATGACTAATTTGATGAGTTTCGGATGTTTGCTTTGTGGACAAAAACCACTTTGTTTTGAGACTTTCTATACATTTTGGCGTCTACGAAGAAAACGAGCAAACGAATCACCGTAATTCTTTTTGCACTTTGTCAATACAAGTCTAGAGAATAATATAACAAGAGAATATCCTGCTTCCATTATTTGCTGGAAAACTTATACGCGTTCAAATAAGTGTTCCCCTAATTTTTTTGAGCAGTGTACTTAATAAATGAATTTATACTTAATAAATGAATTTATAACACTTTTTTTCGTTTTATTCATTGTCGTTGTTCCTTTAGCCGTCTTCACAAGTACAGTCTTCTACGCCAACGAGCGAGCATCATTTCAACAATATAAATCTCAACCCCCGCAGTTCGTGGAGGTTTTTGTTTGAAAGGGTTTGGAACAAGGTTAAGTCAAGGTAACCATCCATATACGATTTAGCCTTGAACTTAAAAGCAGAGGTCCTTGAACTAAAAAGCTGAAGTCCTTGACTTTAAATATTTTTTCTTTGGAGTGTTCTGAGACAAGGTCAGGTCAAGGTTGCCACCCCCCACCACTCGACCCGCCACCTCCCACCAACACTTAGCCTTGACCTTAATATTTATGGTGGTGGGAGGTGGCGGGTCGAGTGGTGGGGGGTGGCAACCTTGACCTGACCTTGTCTCAGAACACTCCAAAACACCCTACTGTAGCTTCACCTCCTCATAAGGCTTTAGCCACCACAATAGCTTTGAGCGTGTTTTTCGCATACTGCATGAAATTGGATCTCTCTGAAACGTTGGAAATGTATATGCTGTGTTTCTACTGAGATACAAAAATATGTGTATAAGGATCAAAGGCAGCTACTGGTTATTATGAGGAACAAAAACGTGTATTTTACTAATTCATAAACATCTCGTATAATCCACCAATAAAAATGCTTAATTTTGTATGCAATACCTAGCAATTCGTTTTTCAGCACGAGAAAAAAGCTACTGAAATTTTTGCCAGTGTATGCCTGGTAATTAACGTAGGATTGTTTGATGCATTATATATATTTACACGAAGAGTGCATAGAAATAAACAAATTTGACATATAACCTTAAAATAAAAAACCAGATTTGGATGGTCAGACTATAATGCGTACATCGAAGTTGAGAATTATCGAGCATTTGTGGATAACAACGACTACAACATTTTTTTGAAAACAGCCAAAAGTCTGGATACTGTTGGAGCAGTTAAAGAGACATACTTACTGAGGGCTTCTGCTTTGGCGGATGTGCTAAAACCAATTGCCTTACTTCCAGTGCCACTGAGGTCAGGTAAAAAGGTAGTCCAGACAGTGCAGTATGATTGCACTATCAATGTTCGAACGCTGACTAGAGATCTATTAGGAGACTTGAACAGTCTTACGATTACAGCGACCTGTAACGAAGACTGTACAATGGTAGATAAGGCAATTCCAATAGTGGACACCGCTCCAGACATTGTGGTGGATCAGGGAATGAGATCATTAGTTCAGGCGATTCAAAGAAGTCTAGGACTGGATGTTCCGGATTGTCATCAAGTACCGGCCGCTGTCAAAATGAAACACTGTATTCACCCCTGTAATAGAATTCCTGAATTACAACTCACGGGGCAGAATCATTTCTTCTTAGATACAGATTACCTTGGTTCGAAACTCCCTCTTAAAGGTTCCCAACAGTTTAATCGTCCCTATTGTTTATCGGAGATACCGACAACAATTCAAGTTACAGGCAGCGTTTATCATCTAATAGGTTTAGTTGCCCACCGACCTGGGCACTATATCGCGTACAATAAACGAGTGGCAAGCAACACCTGGGATCTTCACGATGGCCTCGTGAAGAAGGTAATGAAAAACGTGGCCTCTAGCGAAAAAGTTATCCCTCATCTTCTTTGTTATGTAAAGATGTAAATAAAGTAGAAATAGTTATTATACGTTTTTTGTTTAAGGATATAGACTATTTGAGACGTCTTACAGTCATTTTAACCAATCTGCGTCAAAGGGTGCGTCTGCCACGTTGGCATGGTTGATTAAAGAGACCTTCAATAGAAACAACGTTTAAGATGTGCTAGGTTTTGTTTATTGATTTTGATTTCACAGTATTTTTTTCCTTATTGTATTATTGATTTTTTCTTGTGAAATTGAATGGAGTTAGCGAGTTTTTACTAATAATTTTTGTATAATTCATATTTAATTCGAATGTTTTTATACTCTGTTTTGTACTTCTCTCAATTTATTAAATTTCTACCTTTGTAGTTGTGTTGAATGTGTTATTTTTTATTCAAAACATGCCTAAATCTGGAAAAATAATGTGCCAAAGTCACTAGATCGTTTTGCATAACCTTTTACAAGTTTTACTGCTGCTTCAAATCACTGAAAACATAGCATAAGGGTAACTAGTTTTTCTACGGCAATGTGTATTCGAGTAGTACACGACGCGCTGGTTGGACCAATCACAATGAATTTCCCCGTTTTCTCAACACTTATCTTACTGTATCTACTCTCCTGTATCGAAATACGTTAATAATAATCGTTTGTCAAAATTAAATAGTCAACGCCCATAATTGTACATGCACGTGTATGATCAGGGGCATGCTGGAATATGACCGTGGTCGAAATACTATGCTACTAGTAAATCTCATATATTTGCGGGTGTCGCTTGCACGGCTGTTTTCCCACAGATAACAATAAACTGTCGAAATTCTGAGCCAAATTCGATCTGACACAATGCCTCGCAAGCAGGCGTTTATCGTATATGTTTTGTTCATGGATTAAAAATTACTTAAGCTTCGTTTACAGTATATTATGTATCAAGTACGCAAAAAGGAGTTTTAGGAGACGAATCGTTTTAAGGACGAACCGACGAAGAAGCTGATTCTTTAATGAGAGAAGTCCCCTAAAACTATTTGCTTACGTGATGCATACAAGATTTTTTGGCATCAGCTCTGCAAATTATCTGCTATAAGTCAAAAAGTGTAAGTTATTTTCAATTAAAAAACATCACGTTTCTAATGTGTTGCTAAGTTACTTTTCAGTCCACTACAACCCATTAAAGTAGTGATGTCAACTTTAGTTACTTTTCGGTACTTGTAACTATTCGTTACTTTTCGTTGCAGTATCCGTTACTTTGTATTCGTTACCGAGTACCTACTCGTTTATTCTAAAGCCTACGTGCGTCGCAATCAGTTCGGATCGAGTACCCGAAAGTTCAGTGAGAGTATCCGTTGGTTTCAGATTGAGTGACAAACAGACGGAGCTGCGAAAGCTGATATAAACTAACAAAATAGAATGCTTACTTCTTCATTTGCCAGAATTGTGCATTGGGCACGGGGCTTATTATACGCACGATAATATCCAGAGTTGAATTTTTACGTAAAATAGGTTTTAAAACAACCTGGTTAAGAGGCTTGCTTTTATTTTGTTTTCAAAGTAACTTTATCTTAATGTCAGAAAACATCGCCGAAACATCCCTGAAACCTCGCTTATGTGATAGAACATATTAAGTATTTCTCCGGGAATTTAACTACCTATTTAATTTTAGGGTATAAAAAAAGTCCAGGCTAAAAGAACGCAAATCGCTGTTCGAATGTGCCTAAAAAGTATTTTCATGAAACCTCTACTTTTTCAGACAGCATTCTACTTTTAAACACAATCGCAAACTTAATCTTCGGACCGTAAGATGGCGATAAAATAAAAAGCAAGGTCGAACGAATTACTCTTGGTTAAACTAAAGTAACTCTTTTAAAAATGTAACGAATACTTTTGAAAGTTGATATCCGTTACTTCGGATCTTGTCGAGTAACGAGTACTCGTGTAACGAATAGTTACCTTTTTGACATCACTACATTAAAGTACTCAACTCAGTCCGCGAATAGTAATTTACGATACAAGTGCGTAAAGCTACTCTTTAGGCACGAGTGGGGTAGTCCCGCGAGTGACTAAAGATGCTTTACGCATGCGAATCGTACAATATTTTATCTACGATAGAATCTAGAAAACACGGTAAATATAAAAAAAAATGTAAATTAGGATTACCAGCAATCGGTCGTTGTTTTGCGTGTTTTAAAAAATTTAAAACACGTTTCTACTGACAACGTGCCTAATGAAATCTTTTAAACACGTTACTACGGACGACGCAAACTAATGAAAACATGTTATTAAACGGTCGTTTTACAAACTTAAAACTGCCAACTAAAAGGCAATTTTACACACTGTCGTAGATAATAGCTATTTATGCAACAAGTGCAAAAAGTCGACGTTTATACACGAGACATGAAAATTATGAAACGAAGCCGAAGGCTGAGTTTCATAACATGTCTCGTGTATAAACGACTTTTAGCACGCATTGCATACAATATTTTATCTACGACCTTAATTTTACTGTTATTAATCCATAAACATCGATTTAACAAAGGTTTGCGTCTAGGACACTTCTAATTTATTTTCAAATTGGGGTTTAAGTGTCGGCTTGTCAGTAAGATTTTAATAGTGTATTACATAACAAGTCAGTAAAGACACTTTTCTGACGTATTATGTACCTATACTATTTTTTAAACCGTTTACATTTAAAAGAACTCATTAATCATTAGTCGCAAATCATTCAAGATGTTTAATTTTTTGACAAGAATCGTGTTGATGGATTAATAATAATCTAGCCCATATTAATATTACTGCTAAGAATAAATGATAAGCTAATTTAATTTTGTACTTATTTTGAGCTAGGTAGGGTATTTTCCTGATTAGTCAGGAAAACTACTTCACTGCCTTAAATGAGTCAGGAAAGTTGACACTTTCATGCCGGTTTCAGAAAAACCTAATTTGTTTTGATCTAACTTCATGTGATATAAAAAATTGTTGCGAAAATATAACGGAATAGAATTCTAGTTATAATATGTAAAGGTGTATACACGTAGAATTCAGCTGAACAAACTAAGAAAAGATGGCCACTAAGAATAGCTAGTTGAACACTTAATGTTTAGCTGTGAGTGTTGTTGCACTAGTCCAAGCAGGGGTGGTCATGGTGTAAACAAATGCTAAAAAACCATTCCCACTAAGACATGGTCAAATTACAATTTTGGGTTTGGGCTGACCCAAATAGGGAGGCTAGTTATAGTATAGGGAGGTGTAAACAAATGCTGAAAATAGCTAAACAAACGTAAACAAACGATTTCCACCAAGAAATTGTCGATTTATCATTTTGGGTTTGGCTGCCGTGAAGCTGGCCCGACCCAAATAGGGGTGCTAGTTATAGTATACAGAGGTATAAACAAACGCTGAAAATAACTAAACAAACGTAAACAAACGTAAACAAACGATAAACAAACGATTCCCACCAAGAAATTGTCGATTTATTATTTTGGGTTTGGCTGCCGTGAAGTTGGCCCGACCCAAATAGGGGTGCTAGTTATAGTATACAGAGGTATAAACAAACGCTGAAAATAACTAAACAAACGTAAACAAACGATAATCAAACGATTTCCACCAATAAATTGTCAATTTATCATTTTGGGTTTGGCTACCGTGAAGTTGGCCCGACCCAAGTAGAGGTGCTGTGTATAGTATGCAGAGGTGTAAACAAACGTTGAAAATAGATAAACAAACGTAAACAAACGATCCCTACCAAGAAATTGTCAATTTATCATTTTGGGTTTGGCTGCCGTAAAGTTAGCCCGACCCAAAGAGGGATGCTGTTTATAGTACACAGAGGTGCGAACAAACGCTGAAAATAGCTAAACAATAGTATATTACACTATTAGGTTGGTAAGTGCATTATAACAGAATCGAGAAAAGTTTGAAAAATCGAGACGAAGTCGAGATTTTTCAATTTTCGAGATTCCGTTAGGCACTTAACAACCGTGTAGGGTATAACGTTTTTCGCACAATCGCATATAACACCAAATAAAATAACAAAAATTTGAGTTGTTTCCGATTTAATTATCTTGATTTTTATGACATGTACATAAGTATATTATCCAGAGTGTTTTGAATGTATTTCGTTAGAAACGTTTTGTTGTTAGAAACCGAATAAACAATTTGAAGTTTCAATATTAATTTTTCACAATGGCTAATGAAGAAGATTTTCAAATAAATACAGACATTGAGGAAGCTTATCAAAGGGGTTGCGAATCTTTGGTTCCTAAAGTATCAAAAAAAAGGTATGAAAACGTTTATGCTATGTTCAAGAAATGGTTGGGCGAGAAGAAAGTGGAGATATCTGAAAAGACTTTGCTAGCTTATTTTGTTGAAAGAAGCTCAAGATTGAAGTCTCCAGGAAGTTTATTGGCAGAATACTCAATGCTTAAAACTACCATTAACTTAAATAACGGTATTGATATATCACAATTTAAGAAGCTGTTGGCATTTTAAAAAAAGAAAAATATTGGACATCATCCTAAAAAATCCAAGGTATTTACTAGAGAGGAGATGAACAAATTTCTGATGGAAGCCCCCAATGAAACTTACATTATGATGAAAGCAGTAATGATAATGGGAATCGCAGGAGCCCTTAGGCGTGACGAACTTGTGAAGATGACAGTTGATGACATTTCGGATCAAGGTTCAGTTATTATTGTTAATGTACCTGATACCAAAACACATATTAGTCGAACTTTCACGATTATTGACAAACTTAATGAAAAAGTTCCTTTTTTGACGATTGTACGAAAATATATACAGTTAAGGCCTAAGGAAGCAAACTCTCGTCGATTTTTCTACTCAGTTCGTCAAGGAAAATGTGTAAATCAATTCGTGGGTATAAATACAATGGGGCAAATCCCTCAAAAAATCGCAGCATATTTAAAACTACAAGATCCGTAATACTATACTGGACACGCTTTCAGAAGGACGTCGGCAACTTTGTTAGCAAATACTGGGGTTGACGTTATGGCACTTAAACGTCATGCCGGTTGGAGGTTTTATTGATAATCTTAATATATTTTTTTAATACCTAACAGAAGATCCATTTATAGGTCGTCTAATGTCGCTGAGAGCTACGTAGCCGATTCTCTAACAACTAAAATGGACTTTGCTGACAAGATTTTACATACCAAAAGCGGCGATACCAGTAACGTTCAGTCGATTCCAGTGTTCGAAGACAAGACTACTGCAATTTATTCGAATAGTAACATATCTAACTCAATAAGTAATACAGAAACTTCTATTACTTTAAAAACATTAGATGACGGCGCGGGAAGAAATATTACTTTTAATAATTGTACAAATTGTAATTTTCATTTTTACAAATAAACTAGACATCTGTTGGTGAAAACTATTACTATTACTTACCGCATTAGAGCTGTTATAAACTCGAAGAGAACTGTGTTTCTATGGAGACTAGCCACAGTATTCTTATATTCAACTTACAAGATATGTCAACAATGACAGTAAGTAAGTATTTCAGAACGATTGTGCGAAAATAATGTAAACAAACGATTCCCTTTTAAGTATTACTAAATCTTTGTCTGGGTTTAGCCAACTTCACAGACATGGCTTATTAGAAATATTTGACATCTCTGTTAGTAATAAATGTCGCTGTGACACCTGCATGTATATTTATGTAATCCAACATAAGTAATTAATTGTTATTACTACGATGTCGTATGTGAATAGCGAAAAAAAGAAGAAGATGTTGAGTCATGAAGGATACTTATATGTAAGAGACAGAGAAACCGACAACGCGTCATACTGGAAATGTGAAAAATTGAGGTAAAGGCTATTTTAGGAGAAATTAAAGATAAAGCAAGAGCTTCCATTGAAACCCCTCATGGTATAATATCAGAAGCCATTGCAACTTCTAGTGATGTTGCCAAAGTCCATTTACCTTCAATTCCTAGTATGAAAAGGTCAATAAGGAATATTCGAGCGACCCAAAACGACTTCCCTGTATTACCCCTTAAAGAGGTCAAGCGTCAAACACGTGGGATGTTTTTTTCATTTCCAGAAATGTCTGTATAGACAACTTCAGCAATTAGGATTCAAGAAACGATACGATAGCGATTTAGACTTCAAGTATAAAATAAAACTTTTGGAAGCTTTGGCCTTTGTTCCCGTAGCTGCCATCGTAAGAGCATTCGAAATACTTATGGAACATAACTTATTTACTTCCGAGATACAAGAAATTGTTAATTATTTTGAAGATACCTGGGTGGGCAAATTTGAACGACGCCAACAAAATGCACCCACATTCTCTCATGATATGTGGAACTGTTACCAGAGCATCATCGACAACCAATCCATTACTAACAATATGGTGGATGGGTGGCATCGAGGCTTCTTGTCTCAGATTAAATCAGAACACCCATCAATGTGGGCATTTTTAGACGCAATAAAGAAGGAGCAGAATATGACGGAGTTAAAATTAAACAAAGAACTTACTGGCGAAAAAGTACAAAAATCTAAATGTGCGTCTGTTACACGTTTGTAAACAATTCGATTTCAATTTCAGTAACGAAGAATTGGACATGCATTTACGAAGCATAGCTTCCTTAATTTAAATAATTGCTTATTTTGTTAAAATTGAATTTCAGATTTACAGTTTAACCGAGTAAAATGTTTCGATAAATTGAATTTCGATTAATTGTTTTTAGATACAATGTATTTTCGAACAATTGTTTTCGAAAATTTTGTTTTCGATTAATTGTTTTTCGATCAATTTTCCGCGACCCACTTTTATAGATAATTATCAGTCACAAGAAGCTACCACTACAATATCTTTCTGTTTGTTCGCTTAAAGAATGTAGATTTCCAGGGGGCGCTGAGTAATTTTTTTTTTTTTGGGGCGGTAGACCAAATAAGTTTGGGACCACTGCTCTAGTCTAGACTTTCTACACCGTGCTCTAGAGTCTAGACTAGAGTTCCTAGATATGCATGATTATATATTTTGTTAGGGTTCGGAAACTGATTATTAAAGTCTCTCGCTTTCTGCCCAAATGGGCATTTATGCGACAGATATACTGGGTGACAATGAGTGCAGGGCCATGCATGTATCTCCTTTGCTTATGAATGAATTTGGATGAAATTTCATACCAGCATACTAGACATAATTTCCCATTGAGGCACAAATGTAATCACAATAGTCGACTTCCAGTTTCACCAGAAGTGACACTACCTTTGGTTTTTTCAATTGATCACTCTATATGTTTTATGTTTTTTCGGAATCTACGACTCCAATTACATAGAACGGTGTTGCCAATTTTGCTTAGATATTATTAGTTATTCTTATTACCTACATAAAAATATTTAAAACGTTAAATAATTAATTAATTTTCAGTTTCAGATAAAGTAGTGCATGATGCATATCGTTACATTGGTAATTAAATTTTCTATCTAACGGCAAGATGGTCCTTATGAGGTGCCATTTAAACAAAGTGACGTTTTCTTAAAAAATGAGTTTAGCAAATTATATTCTTTTATGAAAGGTTTGTTATTGACCTTATTGATAAAATAGCTATTATTAGCAGTTGCTGGAGTCAGTTAGAATAGAATTTTCCAAGTCAAGGCCTTCTATGGTAAAAAATAAAAATTTAAAAAAATATTTTTTTGTTAAAAAAATAAAATTTGGCAAGACTATTATATGTAATTTGACTCGTAGATTCCGAAAAACATAAAATATATAGAGTGACCCATTTATAAAGTCAAAGTTGGTATCATTTCCGGCCATTTTGACTATATATCTATCGGCCAATCTAAAATTATGTCTAGTGTCTTGGTATAAAATTTTATCAAAATCGAATCATAAATAATCGAGATATTTAAGCATGGCCCTGGTCTCATTGTCACCCGGTACCTATACCGTTTTATTCTTTCTAAGTTAGTAAAATATAGAATACCTATATTGGATCCCTATGCTTGTGCAATAGATCTGTACTCCATTCACACTTTATTTAGAGTAGGGATGCCCAAGGAAATTTCCCAATTTTAGCTGTTTAATTGTAACTGTGAGGTTTGAAATGGTTTAAAATTACATTTTTCATTTCTATTACTTTTAGGTTATATTCCAGGTCATAATATCTGCAGTGTTGTCATAATTCCATTGCATATACTAAAGTGACCACATTTTCATTGAGACAAAGCGGGACAAATGGGATGAAATGAGAATTACAATTTAGTTATATATATTTTATTGCATACATTCATAGTTGTACAAAAATGTATTTATTATTAATTATTGGTAACTATAAAAATATTTGTAAAAAATAATAATTTGAACATCATGATTTTTAAATCAAATTAAATTTTTTATTTAAATAAAGTTATGATTTTCTTTCACGGTCATATTTTTGATCCGAGTGAATACTTCGCAATAGATTCGGATCATTTATTAAAATGTGAAATATTTCACATGAATTGGTCAAATTATATTTTAAAGTTTTAATGTTCAACTGCGTTTTTTCAGTTGTCCATATTTTATTGATACTAGAAAAAACACGTTCTGTTGCTGCATTTGTTCCTGGAAGGGAGAGCGCGAATTCTACAATTTTCAAAATATTTTGATAAGGAATATTATTCTGTTTAAAATGAAGGAATAACTCCGTCCATTTTTTGTCTGTTTCCACATTTGCAGACAACCAATATTTAATTTTTTCATCTGTAACATATCTTTTTACCAATGACACCTCATCAAAAAGATCATTTTCGCATATATTATTTTTCGGAAAATGGTTACTAATATATTCAAAAGATTTTTCCACATATTCCCATAAAATCTCCTTTTTTAATGTCACCCAATGAACATTTTTAATATCTTCGAATTGAACTGTCCATTCTTCAAGATATTCCAAGCAGTTATTATAAAAATGTTTGACATGTTTCAGAAAATCAGGTCGTTTAATGGCACCTTGTTCTTCCAACCTAGTGATGTCTTTTCGAATAATTAAGGGAATGTAATCGTTATCAATTCTTTCTCGTAATTTTGTTTTTAAATTATTGATTTCATTTGACACTTTGCGTTAGTGTTATCCGCACAATAGGCAATAATTTTATTGTACAAATTATTCTTTTTTAAAATAGTACTTATTGAATCAAAAATTATTTGTGAAGTTTCACCCGGCAATGAAACAAAATCTTGTTTGTTTGTTTGTTAATGGACAAGGTCTAGGCATGCAGACTACCAGGCACCTTAGACACCGACTGCTTTGGTCATATGGTCAAAGTCCTACTTAGAATTTTGCCGAGACTAAGGAGTTCCAACCCTAGCAAGGGATCTTTTACATGCTACACATCGTAGTAACATGGGACCCACGGCTTTACATCACTTCCGAATGATGGCATTCTGTAGAGGCTTTCATCTGCATTTTTTTATTTTTAAAAACCTCACCGGGACCGGGAATCGAACTCTCGACCTTTAGATCAGTAGTCAGGATGCTTACCACTGAGGTACCGACCCCGGCTGAAACAAAATCTAATATTCTAATTTTAATTCCTGTTTCTGGATCAAAAAATCTAACAATTGTGGGAAATAATTTTAAATCTTTGTGGTTGGAAGCATCAGAATATATGGATATAAATGCGCATTTTTCTAATTCTTTCTGCAATTGTGAAAACGAATATGGTGAAAAAACATTACAAATAATTGCTTCGGTTTTTGTCCTTGCACATGCAAATATTTTGTCGTATAATGTTTTGATCATTTGCGACGTACATTCCATTGATCTGAAACTTTGATTGTGGTTTATGGTGTGGAAAGCAAATAGCCCTTCCGCTAATGCTAGCTGTTTTTCCGTGTTGCCAAAGCTAGCACTGCGAAAAAACTGTTCCATTTTAGACGAGGAAGCGACATTATTCAAAAATCTTTTGTGCCTCTTTGTCGCTAGATGTTTAGTAATATCGTTTTTTTTCCACCATGTGAGACCGAAAATTCAGCATTGCATTTATCACACCGTACCATATAGTCTATTTTGGTTTTTTTAATAAATGGAAATTCTCTGCTTAGCTCTTCATTAAATTTGCATTCTCTTTTTTTACTCATCTTTTATTCTGTGGGTAAATACTAGACTAGAAATAATTAAAAAATGTACTACAAAGGCTAAAAAGAGTATTAAATTTTACCTTATTGGCGACTATTGCTCTACCTTCGTCAATCAAATAATGAGTCAAACCAAACGTCAAATTGAAAACAACAAACCGCACTGTCTCAATGCAGTCCGCACTGTCTGCACTTACCTGAATTAAGCCGAGACGTAACGACAATGATCGACCACCACCGAGTAAATCTAACTCGGTACATTGCCTAATTTAGTTTACTCTGCATGCATTTTATGTGTTTTTTTAATGTATTTTTTATTTCTTTATATTCACCATAATACTTAATAAATAATAGGTAATATATTTTTTTGCACTCATGATTTCAAAATTTATATTTCCCGGTCATTCCCGATGCGCCGAAAATGACTTTTCCCGCACCGGGGTATTTTTTACTTTCCCACAAAAACTATGGCAATTGTGTGTTCCAGGGGCGCTGTAAACGTCAACAAAAGCTAACAGGTGCTAGGATACGTATAAAAATTTAGTAATTTGTGCTGCCAACTCAGTAAAGTTGTAAAACACTAAATAATATTTTTTTAACTTTTTTAAATATTTTGAGTTATTCGTTACAAAAAACATTGTACCTACCTCTTTCGGGAAGAATTTTCCCGAATTCGCACTACATGCAGCACTCCCTTCGGTCGTGCTGCAAACAAAGTGCTCATTCGGGAAAATTAACTTCCCGAACTTGTTAGGTAAATAACTATTACAGTACATTTAAAATAAGAAATGCAGATATTTTCTAAAAAGCGAGACATTTTTAAAAATCGGCGAGACGCGGGACAGTACACCAAAAAGCGGGACTGTCCCGCCAAAATCGGGACGTGTGGTCACTTTACATATACCTATAAACGCAATGTTAGTAAAATTTGGTTTTCATTTTGCTGGTTTAAAATTGAAACATTATTAAAAGGAAGATATTAGCAGAAAATTACGAGTCTGGTCTACATTAACTACCTCAATGCAAACATTTCCTATTCATACAGATCATAATTTAGCATCTCTAGAACATACTTTCATAAAAATAATTGCGGATTATTCACAACATTTTGACATATTACATTCAAAGTTCGATATTTGAGGTTAGATATTTCGCATTTTTAGCATAGTTGCAACCCTTTTTAATAGATGTCATAAAATTAACGGTGCTTTTAAAAGGTCACTAGATTAATACACTAAGTTAAGGTACCGCCATTTCATTCCTCACTCACGTGAGAATGTGAGAAAATTGTGAGACAAAGATAAGAAATACAAATTTCCCAAGTGCAATAAGAAAGACATTAGTTTTTAGGGATTTTCTTTTTGGTGTAATGGCACTACTGTAAAGTCAAATTATTGTTAGATTGTTTTTTATCCCCAGTTGGAGAAAATTGTGCGACAAGGATAGTCAACACACGAATGCTAAATTTCGTACCAGATTGTACTATCGCATTAATTAAGCGTCAGGGGCCGACTTAAAGGGTATCGACACTAACGGCCACTAAATTGCAAAACACAAATGTTAACTGTGTAGTGGAATGTACTATAGTATTAATTAGGCGTCGGGCGCCGATTTAAAGGGTTAACGGTTAAGTTACAAGAACAAACACTAAATTGCAAAACACAAATGTTAAATGTGTACTGGAATGCACTATGGGATTAATTAGGCGTCGGGCGCCGACTTAAAGGGTTAATTTACATAGCAAAGCTGCTCCGCAGCACTGAGTGTTAAAATACGAACATTAAAGCTGTACTAGAGTGTACTCTGCACTAGTTATGCATCGAGCGCAAACTCAAAAGGTTAATTCACATAAATATGCGGGCGAAATAGTTGATTGCACAATTTTACCTTATTAGCGAGCTCGGTCTGCAGTCGGCGACGGCATTAAAAGCAGTGTCGGTATGTCGCTCTGCACCTGATGTGTGTGTGGCAGAAACGTAAGGCTACGGCGACCTACGAAGTCCTCTTAAGTAGAATGGGGCTACCTATCCCCTCCACTTTTTATTTGATTCGCGGATTTCGCGGTTTAACCTAATTAATCACATATGAAGTTTGATATGTAATTTACATATGTGCTACTGATTAAATTACGCAGCGGCCATTTTTAATTTGCTTCCGGAATTAAGCGGCGGCCATTTTATTTTCGCGCGAATATTTGAATTTGAAATTTTTCAGATTTTTTTCTAAGTTTCAATTTTTGAATTTAAACTTCCCGGGTGTCGACCATCTTAGTTTTCTGCGCGCGCACTTCTCTCGACGCCTTTTAATTACAATTTTTCAGATTTTTTTTCTAAGTTCAATTTTTTGAATTTAAACTTCCCGGGGTGTCGGCCATCTTGGTTTTCTGCGCGCGCACTTCTCTTGACTGCCTTTTAATTTCAATTTTTTAGATTTTTTTTTCTTAGTTCAATTTTTTGAATTTAAACTTCCTGGGTGTCGGCCATCTTTGTTTTCTGCGTGCGCACTTCTCGCGGTTGTCGTTTTAATTTTAATTTTCGCGGAAATATTTGAATTTCAAATTGATAAGTCTGTCTCTCTCTGGTACTCATGGGGTGTTGGTTATCTCTCTTGCATTCACAGGATGGATGTTTAATTTAAAAAAATCTCTGGCGGACTTAGATTTGAACCCTCTACGTTTGCATACACATTGGGCTCACACCAACCGATGCCGTTACACCACGGAGCGCTACGGGATTTAAAGGGTTTGAACACAACGCCATTTAACTGCTCTGACGTCATACTTCCAAATTTTAAAACAAACTATTTTTTCAAAAATATAAATTATAAGAATGGAATTACAACGTCTATGGACTTAAAAGGTTGAAACGAATTTTAAAAAACTGATTCCGTAAGTAGTTTTGCTGGAATTAATTATGGTATTTTTATCAATTGGCCAAACATGTCGTTGCCTGTCGTATCGCGGACAATCGCGGACAAGGGATTTGGCATACAACTGTTGGATCCTCTATAAACTTCAAGCAAACTTTCCTCGATGACCTAATGGGCTATGTGCTGTTTTAAATTATGCTCAAATTTCGTTATAATATCAGTTTAAACTTTTATTTTTATATTTTATCCCAACAGGTCGTGTGAAATCTACACTTGCGTGTGGGTTTTCGGCGCCCTGTTTAATTAATGAATTTCAAATTTACATTGCTGTTTATGAACATAGATATTTTTAAAATTATTCTCAGTTTTACTAGAGCAATTTCATTTTGTCTCTCGAAAAAATTACAATTAGGCGTTTTAATTTGCTTTCTATTTGAGCGTTGCATTATCAGTGGAAACGAGCTTTCCGCATACGCCGCTGCCACTCGTTAGCGTTCGACCTAAGATAGCATGAACAAAAAGATAACACGTATTGCTTGAGTAAGAAAGAGATACACATAGTAGCAAATATTCGAGAAGGCTTGACTCTTAATTTTAATTATGACATTTGTCAACTAAACATGCCTACTAATAAATTTTTTTGTATGGCTATCTCTTTCTTACTCAAGTGTTGTATTTGGTTGTTCATGTTATCTCATTGCTATTATATATAACTAGCAACCAGTGAGACAAATGTCTCATTTAATAAAACAAAAAAGACCCTTTTTCACGTAATTTCTCGAAAACCGGAAGTGTCACGTGACTGAAATTCGGTTTCTGACCTGACATGACCATTCCAAACATATAACTTTCATAACTTTTTTCTCTATCTCTTACGGTTTGGCTGCTGAAATAGCGTCCCGGACGCGTAAAGCCAGAACACACCATTTTACAGCGCTCTAATGCGTTCAGTCGTGGTGTGTTTAGTTAGGCTTCAATTTTGAAGGCCATTTTGTAGGACAATTCACACCTCGTTGTAGCGCTGCAATGCGTTTTACCTGATTGAAGAAAATGTGAATGTAGTAAAAATACCTCCAATAGTTTAGTGATATAAAGTGCATCTTTAAATAATATCTTTTGTGGTTTCTTAGTTTTTTTTAATTTTTTAAATACCGTTTGTTGCCAAATTCTTGAAAAAAATTTATGTCCATTTTAGGTTTTAGATATACTCATGTATGGGTTATTTTTACCTTTCTCTTCACAAACCTCTTATCCTTCACAAACTCAGCTATAGAAATTCAAATGTTTAATAATGAATTATTTTATTGAAACTTTGGAGATTTTCTCATAAATTTATTTATTTTATTTGTAGAAAAACTAATAATGATAAACTGACCAAGAAGTAGTCTTGTGTGTGGCCAAGTCATAAGCAAATTAATTAGAAATTTCCAAATTAACTAACTAGAAAATCAAATATCTATTTATTATATGTATTATAGAAAAAATAAACTGCTCAAGTACAGGTCTAAAGAGTAGCTTCAGCACTGCGAAAACATTAAGTATTATAGTGCACCCAGAATGTGTAGTTCAAAACGTGACCACCGAACTTCTGTAGATGGCGCCAAGTAGACAAGCCGCCACTGTGCTACAATGCTTGGAAATTTTGCAAAGTGGAAAATCGCCACCTTTCGCCAAAACCAAATAGCGCATGAAGGTGCTCGGGACCTTAGCAACAACTTTGCCCCCTTTCAAAATTTCGATATCTGTAGCCGTTCGAAAGTTACAGGCGATCCAGACAGACAGACAGACGGACAGACGGACGGACGGACGGACGGACAAAACGTTCGCATAAGTACGCTGAAGCTACTAATAAGGTACTTTTACAGTACTCGTACTAATAAGAAGTCGCATCCACCTACTATAGCAATCTATAGGCTTACTTTTTATCGATTGTTTAATTTTAAGTTTAAATGTGCTAAAGTTGCCCAGCATTTAATTTGGTTTCGAATGTTATTAAATAATTTTGAGAATAAATAAGTAGACACGCAAAAGTGTTTCCTTACTTCTGCTTTTATATCTGTGAGCAAATCTCGTAAATGAATATTGATATCTATAAGAACAAATAGCTAATGAAAATACATATACTTGCCTCACAGATAATACTCCAGACTCCAAAAATAACGTTATATATCTTTTTTAAATATAATTTTTAAAACTACTTTTTGCAGATTTTCAAAAGCAACAAATATCAACTCGCAGGATTACGGATTGTACCAAATCAAAATAAATATCTTTTATAGTTGCCATTTTGGTTATATTTTTGAGTAATTTGAATTTGTATAAAGTTTTTCTTAGACTTATTACTTGTTCTTCGATATGTTTATTCCATTTTTGATTTACGTATATGTAAACACCTATACATTTACAATGTTTTATATTATTACTTATGTAATTTAAAGTATGAATAAAAATAATGGGTTGAATAGGTAATTGTTTGTAGGAAAAATATGTAAATTTAGTTTAGAGCAAATTTGGTAATAAGAAATACTTATTTAATTTATGGATTATCACAGCCATTTAATTTTCCACCTTTAGTATAAGTTCGACAGTTATCTGCTTCAAATATAATGGCTATATCATCTGCAAATGAGGTGATTTGAGCTTCGATATTTAATTACAGAGAGACATTTTAGAGAAACAAAATTGAGCCCAGATCTGTACCTTGAAGTACTCCTAGTTTAACATGCAATTCTGTGATTTTTTGATACTGTGTACTTTGGTACTATGGAAAATCGTGTCAAAAGCCTTTGTAGATCAAAGTCCACAGTTAAAGTATTTTTAGTGGTCTCTAACTTATTGTATAAATTATCTATAAGTTTCTAAGTTGCTTCATTAGTTCCCACATTATTATGAAAACGGAAATCGATAATGATTAAAACATTAAAAGATAATATTTCAAATGTGTTGAAGCAATTTATCATCCTAACTTTTTCTAAATCTTTCAATTATTTTGCTTATACTTTTAATGAAATAAGTCTATAATTAATTCATATTCTTATTTGGGTATTTCGACACTCTGCAAATTAAAAATATTAAATAACGAAAATATTAATAACGAATGTTTCGAGGGAAAATCTGTCCTCGTCTATCATTATTTACAGTTGTTTTGTCTCCTGATTTATGTATTAGTATAGTTTTGCGTTCTTGAATGAAAATGAACTATACGCGGTTGTAAAAATAGACTGTACTTTAGTTAGCCATAAGAAATTTGTATCGTAAATATTTTTAGGTAGAATTTCGTAGGCAAAATGGTCGTATTAAAGTTACAACAGGCGAGCATTTAGCCGGTCTTTAGAAACGTGCCTTTCTCTGGGAAGATGGAAATATTCCAAGCCCACGGAATGATTAAGGTCAAATTTATGAAACTTTATCTCGTAAGCCGAAAAATTAGGCCGCCTATTTGTTTTAGTAGAGTTGTAAAACTTTATTAGCGATAATTTGCGAGGTGTCGACCGCTTGACTAATTTTAGCGTGTGAAACCCTCAAATTGGTCGAATTCATAGAGCTATTATGTGACAGAAGTCCAAAATTTAGAACTGCTCTGATAAGCTTATTTGGAAATTTGAGAACGCCTACCGAGTTTTTTTGGTCAAACTGGACTTAGAATTTAGTTAGTTAATAAGTAACGGTGTTAAACTTAAGTTGTTCTGTAAACGGCAGAAAATAAATGCAAGTATTTGAACTTAAGTGTCTTATATATCTCGCAACAGTAGCTTTAGTCTTCGTGTACAAGTATATTTTGACTAAAAGGATTGCCAGTTACCTCGACTTTCGACGAATTTGCTACAGTATAAGTATACTACTTTTGAATACATTCGGGTAATTCTCATCGGTCAAACATAAATTAGTGATATGAGTAATGGATTTTAAAATAATAAAGATAAGGTTTCTATACAATCATTGGTTATACCATCAATTTCAACTGAATAATGATTTTTTTTTAATTTTAATGTGTTTGATTGAAAGTGTCACGAAATTTATTAGCACAAACGTTACTAACGTTAATTTGTTTTGCCATGTCAATGCCCACATTCTGGAAATAGTATATTATGTTATTAGGAGCAAAAGTTATATTTTATGTGGCGAGGCTGAACGGGTTATCTGCCGAGCTTGCGAGGCAGATAAGTACACCGAGCCACATAAAGATACTTTTGCTCCGAATAACATATAGTATTTTTTCTTCAAACGTTTTTATAACAAATTATTTACAACTTTGTGAACAAAATTCGAAAAAAATTGCTTGACCTCGTCAGCGGCAGATAATATTATCTGCCGCTTGGCAATGAAGTGACAGTTTAGCATCACCAATCCAGCAGTATAATGCCATATTTTACTGCCGTTTAAAGAAAAAAGTTATTTATATAATTAGCTTTAATAACATTATCGCCAATTACATTACTCTCTTCAACAAGGAAATCAATTTCGGATATCCTAGTTTCCAAATTAGCTATTTCATTCACTATTTTCCATGTTTTCTTAATGTTGCCGTGTTTATATTCAAATTAAACCAAAGTATAGCTAGAACGTTTTATTAATAGCTGTGACGTTTAGTATAAGGATTAAAAATAATTTTTCACAGTTTCTATAGAAATTTAAGAAACTACTAAACTATAAACAATAATAATGAAAATATGCGTACATACATTATTAAAAAGATAGCACAATAATAAGTCAGTGACTTGTTCCATGGGTTTTGCATTGGGACGATTGAGCATCGCATTTTCTGAGAAACTTCTTTTTCTTTTACGATCTCTTGATTGTCCTAATTTCATTATTGGAAGGTCTACCTGCTTGTATGCGTTGCCGACCATCATTTAAACCTGGTCTTGGCTTTCTGCGAACAGAAGTTGGCTGCACTCCTATTTTTCTCGAAAGCTTTGATTTAGCTTTTGAAAAACAGTGTTTAACTTGAGCAGGTGTCGTAATATTCTCTAAATATTTCTTAAAATTATAACAAAGTCAGTCATAGTAGCTGATTTGAGAGCTACTAGGCTGCTATTATATCAATTATATTTGAAACATTTTTTGAAAGGTTGGCAACAGCTACCTCGTGGTCTCCATCGTTTTTCTTGTTCTCCTCAATAGAATCTTGTATTAGGTCGTGCACATCCACCAACTGAAAAGACCTTTTTTTACATATATTTCGGTGCTTACAGTGTAAGATTTCTTAGGTGTTCGTGTATCATCCATGTTCTTATAAAAATTCGCTGGCGCACTTCGGCCTAAAGCAATTCTTGCAAAATCAACTTTATAATCAGTGGTACGACGAGGTGCAGTTTTAACGTAACTTTTGAACTTTTCTTGTAGTGCACATTTCAATGTCAGTAAACACGCTATACAACATTTTACTGTCTAGTTTTGGGGTTACATGATAGCATGATTCGTCTATGTGAGATACAAGCATATCTTTTGCCTTACGTACAAATTCCATGTATACTAATTCCTGTTCACTACAGCGGGAACTTCAAGTAAACGGCGCTTGTGATAATTTTCAAAAGTGTTAGTTATAAACTCAAATACTCAATTAAAGCACATGCATTATTAAAAACACGACAACGTTGCAAAACTATATCTTTGAAAATCCTTATCGATGCCTCTACATAGTTGTTAGGATTATTTCCATGGGTTATTATTTTCGTACGGTAACATAAACACCATTCTTTACGTCGGATCCATACATTTACTAGATGGTGTTTTAAATTTCTATATTGCGCTTTCTCTAAATATTTTATCAAACTTAAATAGTTATTTAGGCAAAGTGTTAGAAGTGCAACTTTTTTTCACAAGTGTGGAGGGTTATTAAACGAGACACAGCCGAGTTTAATAATCCACACGCGTGAAAAATAAGCACGCTAACACGAGTTGTCTATAAGATTTTTTAAAACTTCATTAAACATTCAAATCCAAGCCTATTTTGTATAGAATTTTATTGGCCTTAATTTTAGTCAAGTGGGTTGGTCAGTTCTGGTAATTTGGGAAACGTCTTTATTTATTGAAATCTGTAATTTGTTCATGTCAAAATAAAACTAAAAATGAATAAATAATTTTCTACTAAAATCTCTCATTCCTAAATTAAAAGCAGTGCCACTTTTTTTTTCAATAAATGAAAAAAAGTCGACACTTCACACCCTGAAATTAATTTAAAAGCGCCTACTTATTTAAATGGAATTTGATAAAATAGCTCTTCGCAATCTTCTACAGTTTCCGCGTAAATTAATTCTTGAAATTAAAGAATTATTGCTTTTCTACTATTTTTGTGAATATTATGATTGGAATCACACAACCATCGCCAAAATACTTGACACATGTGAAAAGTGCAACGCAGAAGAACAGATGATGGAAACACTGACCTAAGTGCACTTCTTTCAACTTGGCTATCATCTGTTAAAAATACTCGTGGAAAATCTTCATCTGATAGTCTATTTTTAAGAAATATATTTTTAATAGAAGCAAATTCAAGTGTATAATTTCCTTCCTTTCCACAGTGGACTGACAAAAATGTAACGTAATGGTCAGCAGTTATTCCATCAGCATAATTTGCAATAGATATAGGAGAGTGGGTGGGTGTTGTGTCGTCCTGCAGCACGGTGTGGTTTGTCGAGTTATAATGGGTTATTAATATCCAGCAAAACACACCACGATGTAGCACTGCCTTTTAAAACAGTAAGCTGTAAAATGGTGTGTTCTGGCTTTACGCGTCCCGGACAGACAAGTCGATTAGATCAAGGATTATGGCCCTAGCAGTATATCCAAACGTACACTTTTTCAAATTAGGCTCGTTGTTCATTTTTATTACGAAGTTCTTATACTTTTTATGGAAATATATGTATGTTGACTACAAATTAACATAATTTTGAATAAAAACGAGCAATTTCGTTGAAAAATGTTCTGATACCACCATTTCACTTAAAATTTTACAAGAAACTCACATCATGTCACTTTAAATTATACAAAAACGACATTTTTATTCAATAAGCGATAAAAAATACGCCATCCCACATCATTTCACTTAAAATTATCACAATTCGTTTTACAAAACGATTTATAATAACGAAAATGATGTGAATATAAATTAAAAACACCAGCTACTAATCCAAGTCCACATCAAAAAGGTTCAGTCAGAAGAACGCCGATAAGGAAACGCCTCCAAAAATAGGGCCGTTAGAAAAACACCTCTAAGGCAGAGGTCCTCAACATCAAATACGAACGGAATCGTGGATTGGGAACGCCTTAAACTTTAAAATGCCACAATGAAATTTGTTCTACGAATTCTGATTTTACTACTTGCAGCTTTTTTAATTTGAAATGTTGTACACCTCAAACTGCAGTTTTGTAAATTGCTAGCGGATTTTTTAGACAATAAGACATTCAGCTGTACATTTATTTTTATGTTATTAAGTATTATACGAAATAAGTACAATATATTTGTTTATTACAAAGTGTTTGTGTTTTTTATTTCTACTCTGCTTTTGTTTTTTCACGAATCTGCAATAATTACAAAATCTAAAGCTAAAATATTAGTATTTGAAGTTATTTTACAGTTACAACGTGTAAAATTTCAAAAAATCAATCTACCATTTCATAATGGCGTGATATAAATTAAAAAATTGTGATTTCTTTTAATTTTGTGCGATACATTTTATAAAAAAGTGTAAAACATTTGCAAAACTATGCTTAGAAATAACTCTAAAACTGTTTTACATCATTTTCGTTATAATAAATCGTTTTGTAAAACGAAATGTGATAATTTTTTAAGTGAGATGATGCGTAATTGCCTGATTTTTCTTAAATTTTCATCGTGTGTTAAATTAAAATGTAATTTTTTGCATAATTTATGTGACATGATGTCAGTTTTTCTAAAATTTTTAGTGAAATGGTGGTGTCATCACATCTTTTTCAACGAAATTGTGTGTTTTTATTTCAAATTTATGTTAATTTGTGGTCAGCATATATATATTTTGTATAATTTCAAGTGATATGAAGTCAGTTTTTGAAAAATTTAAAGTGAAATGATGGAGTCAGAACATTTTTTCAACGAAATTACGTGATTTTATTCAAATTTATGTTATTTGTGGTCAACATACATATATTTTGTATAATTTCAAGTGACATGATGTCGATTTTTGTAAAAATATATGTGAGATGATGTGTAATTGGGTGATTTTTATTAAATTTTCATCGATGTGTTGAATTAAATGTAATTTTTTGTATAATTTATGTGACATGATGTCGAATTTTGCAAAAATTTATGTGAGATGTAATTTGTTATTTTTGTTAATTTTGAGTTAATTTTCGTAATAAAAATTAACAATGAGCCTACGTAACTGAAATTTTGTTTATCGAAATGCTTATGGGAGAAGATTTTTCAATGAAATAGCGTGTTTTGATGGTATCAGAATTTTTTTTCAACGAAATTGCTTATTTTTATTTAAAATTATGTTAATTTGTGTTCAACATACATATATTTCCATCAAAAGTACAAGAATTTTTGTAATAAAAATGCTAAATTGTAGCATTATATCGATCAATCTGTAATAATTGCGTGATTTTTGTTCAATTTTGAGTTAATTTGTCGTCATCACATGCATATTTAGTCAATTGTACAAGAATTTTTGTAATAAAAATGCACAAAAAGCCCACGTAACTGAAGTTTTGTTTATCGAAATGATTGTAGCAGAATATTTTTCAATGAAATTGCTGTTTTTATTCAAATCTTACTAAAATTGCAACAAGTTAGAGAAAAAAGTGTAAAACATTTGCAAAATTATGCTTAGAAATAACTCTACAACTATTTTTACATCATTTTCGTTATTATAAAAGCGCTTTGCAAAACGAATTGTGATAATATTAAGTGAAATGATGTGGGATAGCGTATTTTTATCGCTTATTGAATAAAAAGGTCGTTTTTGTATAATTTAAAGTGACACGATTTCAGTTTCTTGTAAAATTTTAAGTGAAATGGTGGTGTCAGAACATTTTTCAACGAAATTGCTTGTTTTTATTCAAAATTATGTTAATTTGTAGTCAACATACATATATTTCCATAAAAAGTAATAAGAACTTCGTAATAAAAATGAACAACGAGCCTAATTTGAAAAAGTCTACGTTTGGATATACTGCTAGGGCCATAATCCTTTATCTAATAGACTAATCTGTCCGGGACGCTGTTTTGTCTGTCCGGGACGCTGTTTCGGCAGCCAAACTGTAAGAGATAGAAAAAAAAGTTATGAAAGTTATATGTTTGGAATGGTCATGTCAGGTCAGAAACCGAATTTCAGTCACGTGACACTTCGGTTTTCGAGAAATTACGTGAAAAAGGGTCTTTTTTGTTTTATTAAATGAGACATTTGTCTCACTGGTTGCTAGTTATATATAATAGCAATGAGATAACATAAACAACCAAATACAACACTTGAGTTGTAACATCCACCCCTGCTTATAGGGGTTGTACTATTTATCTACCACGGGTTAGCTCATATTTCGGAGATAGGGTTCGTTCGTTAGCTCAGATATACCATAAATACGCAAAACACACTAACGGAGTATCCTGTATGACATTTATTCTGTATAACTATCGTACATAAGTAAATATTCATGTAAGGAAATAAACGAGATTTCTATTGTTCAAATTAACATTTTTTGTCTGAAATAACGTTGTCGGTTCCTGCGGCTGCTGCAACCCGCGTCACGTCCGTGCCGGCAGGGTCTGCCGGCTCCCTAGGAGCTCCGCTTCGAAAGCGTCGAGAATTGTCGGCGCTTCCCGAACGGCGTTGAACTGCGCACTGTTGGCGGAGCGGTAAAATCTGTCAAATTCGCCGGTTTGCGGTTTCTGGCTTCTGTAAACAAATAACAAATTAAAACTGCTAACGCGGGTTCTCACCCTATACGGGTAACTACAGTTCGGTGGTGAAATACTCCGAGGAATTCGCCGCCCGACGGGGCTTCGCTTGAAGAACGAAACTCCAAATCGGCGTGACTTTTGAGGTTATCAATCCTCGACACCTGCAGGTGAACTCTTTGGCGAAGCTATCAGTGCGGTCCGCAGAGTTCCCAAGCAAGACGGCCGCTACAATTATCCAGGATTAATTCTCGACGCTTCTAATTCTGCGTGAATAGCAAGGCGGTGAATTTAAAATACAAGGGAGCTGGATTTTAAATATTACGTTAGCGATTGCTTCTAATTTCTACTTGAATAGCAAGGCGGTGAATTTAAAATACAAGGGAGCTGGGATTTTAAATATTACGTTAGCGATTGCTTCTAATTCTACTTGAATAGCAAGGCGGGAAATTTAAAATACAAGGGAGCTGGGATTTTGACATTACGTTAATTGCTATTTGACCAACGGGTTTCGGCGTAGGATATTTTCAGGATAATTAACTGGCGTTCCAGGCGTTCTTATAGAAACCATTGAATTAAACTCAGTTGTCAGAGATTTTCAGGATAATTAACTGGCGTTCCAGGCGTTCTAATAGAAACCACTGAATTAAACTCAGTTGTCAGGGATTTTCAGGATAATTAACTGGCGTTCCAGGCGTTCTTATAGAAACCATTGAATTAAACTCAGTTGTCAGGGATTTTCAGGATAATTAACTGGCGTTCCAGGGGTTCTTATAGAAACCATTGAATTAAACTCAGTCTCAGGACGGCTTGGTGGAGGGACTCTCTGGACAGGGCAGGATGAAGGATCGGGGACCAGGTGTTTGCTGGAGGAGAATCAGGTATTTCTTGGAAATCTCTGGGAAATCTCTCTTGAAATACACTCTGTAACTGGTTTTATAGGTCTTGAAATGCTGTTAGGTGGGGAGAAACGGCGCGCGTCATACCTTTGTTTGCGCGGAACTTCGGTCGGCGCTATCTTGATCTTGCTGGGTCACGCCGGGTTCTTGATAACGCTAAAGGTCGGCGACGTTTAAATCAGCAAATATTATTTAATATTGAATTAATCGGATTCAAACGGGAGCTAGCGTTACAGAGTAAGAAAGAGATAGCCATACAAAAAATTATATTAGTAGGCATGTTTAGTTGACAAATGTCATAATTAAAATTAAGAGTCAAGCCTTCTCGAATATTTGCTACTATGTTTATCTCTTTCTTACTCAAGCAATACGTGTTATCTTCTTGTTCATGCTATCTAGAGTCCCTGTATATAATAAGCAAAGAGTGAGCCATGTGGATCCACCAATCAAAACCTCTTGATTTTACATTAAACATGTATATGTAACATGGTGGGCTAATATTCAAACACAAATGTCAATTATGTCAAACGCAAAAAATGCATTGTCAGTTTACTTTTTTAGTAGTATTCTAGTTTCAACTGACCGACAAGCTCTAAGCTGCTCTGATGACATCCGGCAACGTAAGAAGGCAAAATGTAGAAGAACAAGATTCTCACATTGCTACTGAGAGTTCAAAGTGAACTTACAGCGAAACTCTTGCGGTTATAACTACAATGGAGAACCATTTAAATGAAATCAATCATTCAAACCCCAAAAAGAAAACAGATGCTTGGAGTTCTATAAGCAGCGAGTTGGAGAACATTTTAGAAGACCACCGATACCTGCAGATTAAAATAGAAAAACTTGCTGCGATCCATATTCTGATTTTAAAACTAACAGTAATAAGACTGGACGAAAGCCTACCCGTTTCTTATGTTTGCAAGGAATGGACCAGTTAATAGGACCAAAACCAAACTTGTAGCTTACATTCTTTTAATGTTTTTTCTGCAGATTCTTCTACTGGCACTTCTAAAGAAAGTTTACCTGCCCGAGCAAACACACATTCTACAGAATACACAAATGCATCTGCGGAACTTACCCCGAGAAATTAAAAAAAACAGCAGGTGGTGGGAGTGAGAACACAAAAAAAGGATTATTTGAGAAGGAAGTTGACAACTTCGACGAGAGGATAGGCATAAAGAAAAAATGAAATTGCTGGAATGAACGATTTTAGTTGACAAAAGGAAATGTGAACTCCTTGAGAGATATTTCAAATTAAAAGAACGAGAAAAAATTAAATTTCCTAATAGATTTAATTATTTTATTACTTATGTACATATAAACATTTCAATATTACTCCTACGTTTTCTACAAGACTATTATGGAAACATGTTTACAAATAAATGATCCCTCCTCCGAAGTCTTTGTCATCATCAACTACTGTACTATCATATTAAACTCTTCTTTCATATTTACTGCAATATTATGAAATGCCCGTAGCAGCAACAACACATTTTGCAATGAAATAATAGTTATTTACTATACAAGTGGGATAACAGCATCATTAATATACGTGTGTGTAAGTTACAAACGAGTGCGTAGCACGGGTTATGTAAGCACACAAGTACATTAATGATGCATTATCACACATGTATTGTACAAAATTTTATCTACGACTGCCTAAAATTGCCTAATATATTGTTGTGGCCTAATAGCTTTTACTTGGCTTTATTTTATTTAATTCTTATTCTCACGGTTTTATTTTAAAATTTTGATTTTAATCTTATCTTTTGCGTGCAGTCTTTAGCATTGTAATAACCTTAGTTATTCGAGTCTAATCGACTATTAAAATCAGATTAAGACATAAACCATCAATACCGGATATAGGACAATTGTATTTATTAAGTAATTAATAACTGCCTGTATCATGCGTTTAACAACTTTGTTAATAATATTTGATAAATACTTAATTTTAGTTAATTCAATTTTAGATTAATATTAGTGTCTGTTTATATCTTCTATTCGTCAGATATCTCTGCTATAACTATGCTCGTTGCAACAAGAAACTGGACTATTTACGAATGATTTACAAATACCGTTGTAAGAAATCGAAATTCCAATGATAAAACTACACCACCACTCCTTTTAGGAACAATATTTTAAGCTGCTTATAGAACAATAGGTTTTTTGGAAATTTTCAAGGCATACTTGATTTTTCAAAACTGAAATTATGTTAGAAATTCGCCTTTAACCAAGCAGGGCTGAACCCAATAAAATTAAAATTTAAATCAAGAATTTTTTAACTTTCACAAGAGTGGTTTCACCTATCCGGGGACACACTTTATAAGAATCAAATTCATGACGATAGCATCCACCAAGCTGAGTTCAGTTATTCGCTAGAATTGTCTGACATATGATGAGGATAATGTTTACCACCACTGTTTTCTTTCATATGTTCGTGCAATGTACAAGCAATACATTTTCGTCCTTCTTGATCGGTTTCCCCTTCACATTTTGGACACTGATACTTAACTGGTACAGGTATCTCGCTCACTCCTATTTCTATTACTGCTCACAATCTTTACAATAAATGGTGTTAAGAATGCCTACCTGCCTGTCCGTCTGCCTGCCTGTCTGTCTGTCTGCCTGCCTACCTACCTGCCTGCCTGCCTGCCTGCCTGCCTACCTGTCCGCCTACCTGTTTGTCTGCCTGTCTGCCTGCCTGTCCGCCTGCCTGCCTGTCTGTCTGTCTGTCTGTCTGTCTGCCTGTCTATCTGTCTGTCTGTCTGCATGCCTGTCGATCTATCTGTCTGTCTATCTGCTTGCCTACCTGCCTGCCTGCCTGCCTGTCTACCTGTCCGCCTACTTATCTGCTGCCTGTCTGTCTGCCTGTCTACCTGCCTGCCTGTCTGTCTGTCTGCTTGTCTATCTGTCTGCCTGCCTGTCTGTCTGTCTGTCTGTCTGTCTGCCTGCCTACCTGCCTGCCTGTCTGTCTGTCTACCTGTGCGCCTACCTATCTGTCTGCCTGTCTGTCTGCCTGCCTGTCTGCCTGCCTGCCTCTCTGTCTGCCTGTCTGCCTGCCTCTCTGTCTGCCTGTCTGCCTGCCTACCTACCTGTCTGTCTGTCTGTCTGTCTGTCTGCCTGCCTGCCTGTCGGTCTGCCTGTCTGTCTGTCTACCAAATTTATAGACACTGATAATGGAGGTCATTAACTACATCTGGTGTACATTTCTCAGACAAAGACTCCATACATTTTATTTTTTAGCAACCTTGCACATTTCTAAAACAATCACATCCGGCTCACATAATGGGGGTCATTGACCCACCCTCATTACAAAGAAAAATATTACGAGAAGTTTTTCTATGAATTTTCAAAGTTATTTCCATGGTTTGGTTGCGATCGTATGATTATTACCGTTATGCTAGATGGACATCTGGAGTTGCAAATCAAACTGCCAAACTGCGCCCTCTCTGTCTGTTATGTAGAAATTGTAGGCAGCGGCTGGCACGAGGAGGGCATAAACATATAAATCATAGTCTATCGAATAAATCGTAGCAGTCTGATTGTAACATGGAAGCCGTCACCTCTTTGGAAAAATATTACGAGAAGTATTTCTATGAATTTTCAAAGTTATTTCCATGGTTTGGTTGCAATCGTATGGATATCACGGTTACGCTAGATGGATATCCGGACTTTAAAACTAATACAAAACTACGACTTCCAGCTTCCTAGCTGTCTACCTGTCTAAGCAGTGCTTTCGAACCTATATTAAAACAATCGAATCTAAAATTTGGGTCTTACGTAAAAGAAAACAATATGCAACTAAATGGTACTGTTGCTAATAGCGGTATAGAAATATCCAAATTTTTTAAGTCAGTTTACACTCCGAACTGTAACCTGTAAATCTCTACAGAAGCATAGTAATATTTCTTTAGGAACTTGCTTATTGCTAAAGTGAGAGATGCTGTCCCTCTGTACATAAATCCAACAGCAAAAGCGAAATAAATAACTATCGACTCGATTTCGAGACCTACGCAGAAACTCCAGACAACAATCACATCCGGTTAAGTTTTAGCAACATTGCACATTCCCAGACGCTCACATCCGCAGGTCTGGACAGGTATTTTCTATAGTCTGCGCCTCCTTTTAATTTTAGCTTTATTTACACAATTTCTAATGTGATTGTTTAGTTACAAAATGTTTTTAAACAAGTTTGAGATTTTCTCTTATACATCTGATTTTTAAAGAATCTAGATAAGTTTTTATCCGGCAAAAATAAACTTTCCCTTATTGTTGGGTATCGTGTATAGCATCTTAATTAATTAGAGTATTTTTTACTAATATATTGTTGTGGCCTAATAGCTTTTACTTGGCTTTATTTTATTTAATTCTTATTCTCACGGTTTTATTTTAAAATTTTGATTTTAATCTTACCTTTTGCGTGCAGTCTTTAACATTGTAATAACCCTAGTTATTCGACTCTAATCGACTATTAAAATCAGATTAAGACATAAACCATGAATACCGGATATATGCATTGTAATAACCTTAGTTATTCGAGTCTAATCGACTATTAAAATCAGATTAAGACATCAACCATAAATACCAGATATAGGACAATTGTATTTATTAAGTGATTAATAACTGCCTGTATCATGTGTTTAACAACTTTGTTAATAATACTTGATTAATACTTAATTTTTGTTAATTCAATTTTAGATTAATATTAGTGTCAGCTCCTTCATGGGGTGTTAGTGCCTCACCATTATTATTAGTGTCTGTTTATATCTTCTATTCGTCAGATATCTCTGCTACAACTATGCTCGTTGCAACAAAAAACTGGACTATTTACGAATGATTTACAAATACCGTTGTAAGAAATCGAAATTCTAATGATAAAACTACACCACCACTCCTTTTAGAAACAATATTTTAAACTGCTTTTTATTTTTGTAGTTATTGAATGCTTAATAAAAAATGTAGTTAAAACACAAGAACAAAGAAGGTGTTTGTTTTTGCGAGATTGATATGCGGAAGTTGCTGAATCGGATAAACTGAAAAATGTGGGGTGGTTAAATATAATCCCTCACGGTTCTTTTATCGCTCTGTTTTGTATTTTAAAATTCTGCTATTTAAGACTCCACCGTACTTATGTGTTTTAGCTTCCTACCATTTTTTAGTGCTGGAATTATATGTGTGTATAAGATTGGCTAACACTACATCAAACTTTTATCCTGCTAACTGAAGAGTATTTTTTACTAATATATATTGCTGTTCGATATTTAACAAGGCCCGGTTTGGCAGCTGCATTACAAGTTTTCTGTCTGTATGTCTGTCAGCAATGCTTTCGAGCCTATATTAAAACAATCGAATCTAAAATTTGGGTCTTACGTAACAGAAAACAATATGCAATTAAATTGTACTGTTGCTAATAGCTGTATAGAAATACCCTAAATTTTTTAACTCAGTTTATACTCCGAGCTGTAACCTGTAAATCTCTACAGCATAATATTTTTTTAGAAACTTGCTTATAGCTAAAGTGAGGAATGCTGTCTTCTGTACATAAATCCAACAGCAAAAAGCAAAATAAATATCGGCTCAATTTCGAGACTGTGTATTTAATAAAGTACGGAAACAAACATGTAATATTTACATTCGGTGCTTACAAACAATGGTGAGGATTTCTCTCAATGTCACTAAGACTCCAACACTTTTGTATTATGTTAAATACTGTTTACTAACTGACCGTTAATAACTATCAAAATATGCAAGAGACTATCAACTACCAGATCCCAGTCACTCGTGTGTCTCACCCAGAGCCTAAAACAAGTTTTAATTTCCAAACAAATGCTCCATTCAATTTAACGGTTGTGCAAACAATGGGTTTCATTGTTCAATTTTACCAGTCTTGCACATTTCTCAAACATGTCTGGACAAGTCTGAAGCTCCAGACAATAACATCCGGTTTATCTGATAATGGAGGTCAGCAAAAATTCCTCCAGACAACAAAGACTTCATTGTCCAATTATTTTTTGCAATCGTGCAAACAATGGGCGTCATTGTTCAATTGGTAGACATCCTGCATCTACAAGTCTCAACAAGTTTTGCATTCCCAGACGATGACTCACATCCTGTTGAGGGTGGAAAATATTTTTTGATAAGCGTAGAAACAAAATTAGACTTTAGCCCCAAAATGCATCGTGGGAATCTTTTAAAATTTCAAAATTAGACTTTTAACCCCAAAAATTCATAGTGAGAATCTTGTAAAATTTCAAAATTACACTTTTAGCCCCAAAAATTTATGGTGGGAACCGGAAGTGGCACGTGATCTAGGTGAGGTCAATGACCCCGGCTAGACCCATGACCTTGAAAAAACTTCAAGGTCAAATGTGGCCCAGAACGCCTCTACGTACACTACTCTAATAGAAATGGTAATTTCACAATAGATGATTATTAATATATTAGACATTACCTCTAGCATCAGTTCACATTTGATCTGTTTCTGTTGCAGCAGAAGTATTTTCATTTGTATTCTTGTATCAATCATATTTCGCGGAACTTAACTAATTATATTAAATGTACAGTCGTGTGCAAATAAATGTTGGACAATGTTTTTTTCAAATGTAGGTCGAGTTAAGAATTGAAGAATATCTACATAGATTTCCTCTTAGCAGAAAGAGTTACAGATTTCATTAAATGTTAAAGTTTAATGTAACTCTTCCTGATAGCAGGAAATACATGGAGATATTCTTCAATTCTTAACTGAACCTACATATGAAAAAAACATTGCCCCAGATTTATTTAAACACGACTGTAGATCAAGGTGTTACTCGCATAAACCGATAATTAATCGCCTATTTAAAAAGAGCCTTTGGAACCGAGATTCCAGAATAGCTGTTATTTGCTAAACAACTGATTGTAAATTACATTTGAGGTAGTGGACCAGAATTTGCAGAAATTGCTCGAAATCAGTAAAACGTAAAATTTTCTTCGAAAATTGAAACAGAATTTCGTTGCCGGACAACTAGCTCCAAATCGGTACAATTCCGAAAAATCGGGAATTGGCAACCCTAATCGAATATAGTAACACGTCCATGGAGTCATTCTTCCATAAGCATAGGAAGATAATAGGTATACCTACACGAAAGGTATTGCTTACGCGGCCGCTGTCTTGCTTTAGTTGTAGCTATGAGTCCAATTTACGTGTGTACCTGTACCTGTACAGTGGTGCATTTTGTAACGGACTAAACTGACAATTACGACAACGCGCTAGTTTGTAACGGTATGACACGGCATTTGCGAACTGCCAAAATAAAGCCAAACGACTAGCGCGTACAATAACTCAAAATCGGGAATGTATCACATAGGACCGCTGCCCCACGCCCCCTACAATAGCTATTTACGTTATTAGTCCGGTAGCAAAATTTTTATGGCCGCACCAATACTTTACAGGTCGAGCCCGTAGGGTTCTACTACTGGTCTAGGCCGGTAAATTTTATCTACCGGACTCATTTGTAACTATGTAAACGCTAGTTCTCAATGCAGTATGTATCCTAAAAAAGGGTTTACAACGGCCTAATAAACGGTAAGCAGATCTAAAATGATAAGGCGCCACCATGTTTCCTACACTAGAAAATGCATAAGTGAACCCGCTCGTGGTGTTAGGATAATCCTAACACCACGAACCCGCTGAGAAAAAGTGGTATCATAATGAGTTCACCTTTCAACTTTAAGCTTGGCAGTATTCTGGTCAGCGAGCCGGTTCAGCACCATCGGACCTACCTTTCGAACATCCACTTGATCGGCTGCCCAAACTCCTCTTACACTGTAAAATACGCACATCGCATGTACAAGAGCAGAGAAAACAACAGTTAAAATAAACACGAAATGTATTAGCAAAATATTTCAATATTTATATATATTGCACTGGCTACCCTTTTTGTGTGCCTTTAAATATGCACATTTTCAAATATTGATATTAATTAGGTATTTTAAATTACAAATTGCCCTCCTTGAATAATAATGTCAATTATTTCTTTCTAAGATAGCGCCTGAAACTCTTACAAGGGTGGGATCCGTTATCTAGTTACTTGATACTGAAAAATTGATCTTCCAATATTTTAAAAGCTCATTCAAATTGTAAGTGTAATGTCAAGAACAACTTTCAAACTTCAATGACACAAGCCCAATCATTAAAATGGTACCTACATTATAACATTTAACAACACAGTAAGTCCTTATTTGTAATCAATTTCACCTTATTAACGTCTTTATTTACTTTCTAGTTGGTATATTCCAAGAAATCACCCACCTTCTCGTTCTTACACAAGCTCCAAGACAGCAACCTATTTGAAGTCAGCAGCTCTACCCCTTTTGTCTTCCTGCTGCAATGCACCTCTCTCTAACAGACAGCTAGCTCCTACTGCCCAGCAGCAACAAATCCCGAACTCTAGTAAGATATCAGCAAACCTGGCCCTCCAGCTGCCACAGTCCACTGCTACCTGGAACTCCCATTTACTCCAAGATGCTACCCCTTTTGAAAGCCCCACCCATAAGCAGATATCCTTGCGCAATACCATTTTACTCCCGTCATACGTCAAATGTAATACTCAAAATAAAACTGACCCAATATGTCTCTTTAGTATTTTACTTGTATGTTACTATTCCTCTATCCATTAGTTTCGTCGACTATTTACCAGTAATCTTCTTCAGCTAATTCTTCTTCTTATGCTTGTTCTTTTTAAATTTCCTTTTTATAACACCACGTAAATTTTGTTAATACTCCCTATTCATTCAAACCATAAATATACTAATAAAACAGGGTGGTCTTCCATATTTTTTTAGTGATACCAGAACTTAGTTTTTTACATGTTTTCAGTTTGTTATTTTTTCTTTCTAAAACAATTTCATTCACTACCCCCATCTCATTATTCATGCCTTCTAGTATATTCTTATTTGATATTAACCTACTTAATTCTACCCTTATTAGAATTTTGCACTTGTCATTGATTCTCAAACCGTAACCGCGCAAAGAAAGCGAAGCCGATCGCATCTGCTGGAAAAGGTCATGGCCAGCGTGTTTTGGGATGCGAAAGGGATCCTGTTAATTGATTACCTTGCAAAAGGCAGAAAAATTACAGGCGAATATTACTCCAACCTTCTTGAACCAGCTGGATGCCAAAATCCGGGAGAAGAGGCCTGGCTTGAAGAAGAAAAAAATCATATTTCACCAGGACAACGCACCTGTTCACAAGAGTGCGTTGGCGATGGGAAAACTGCGGAATTTGGGATACGATTTTCTCGCCTATGTCCCCTTGTAGCAGTACATATCGTAGCTTCTACAGGAATATCGATCAATATTAATTAATCCTAATAGATAGGCAACTTTAAGCGCAAGACCAGTAGGAGGGGTTGCCTACCCTTTTTGAAATTTAATTTAGAAGGCCCATGGTTACGTTAATAAAAGAACAATAAATAACAAAAATTATTACTTCCTGTTCAATTGAGAAAGCAAAAGGGCGCTTCTCTATGCAGAAGCGAAGCAAATTGAAAATCCTAGCTTAGAAAGGATACAAGCAGACAATAGTAAGCCTTTATTTAACTCATACAGCATAGTATTAAAACATAATAATTTTTCAGGCAGATAGGATAAATTCCACAAACATTTTCTTCCTGAAAAGGGCAGTTATTATATAACTGGTAGGTAGACGGCAAACTAATACATACAAATCGTAATAGAGGGTTTTCCTTGATTCAGCTCTTAGTGTCACCTCTTTGACCACCAGCTATTAGGGCTTCCTCTTTGACTACCAGCTCGTCGGTCTTTTTCATTTGACGCCAGTTCTGGTCAGTTGTATATTCGCCATGGAGAAGTGAGTCGATAAGTTACGAGCGATAAGGAAAAGAGAGGACGCAGTTAGAAATCTATAACCAGTTAGGAGATCACTCACCAGTCAAGGGCAACTTCTTTGGTTCGATGAGGAGTTCTTCATAGTTAATGTTGGCAGATGGAGAGGTCCAGGTTCAAGGGTTCTCTGCATTAACCGTATGTTAGTCCTGAAAGGGTTTAATATCGTTAGTTAGACTTAAACCCGCGTCATAGCTTAAATATAATTAAATTAGGGCGTAAGCCTTAAGAATATTCAATAACAGATTAGTTTCAAGTAAAAACAATAGTTACTTACCAGGTGATGTGGCCTGAAATGAGATTAAATCGTTCTGTGACTGTCAAGTTGGTTTTTGGGTCACTTGTCAAATAATAAGTTTTTTTTTTCATAAAGGACCTTTCTTATACTACATGGAATGATACCAATTAAACTAAATACCGATCATTAATCGTAATTAAGACCTAGGAAAGAGAAATACGAGGGTATAGAGAGCTCTTTATATTTTCATCTTACGAACCGGGGGTTATTAATTAAATAGGTATAAGAAATCTCCTAGATACTGATAGATTCATTAATCCTAACGTTTTATTAGAACAAATTCTAACTTGTCAGAGAAGAATAAAACTTGCTAAATAATTACATAATGTGTATTAAAATTAGAAAGGTATAAGCCTCTAATGCATAACAATTGATTTGTGGACTGTTAAAAAGAATACATAACCTTTGTAAACTTATTGAATTTAAAACTTTTTAAATAAAGTTATTGCGCCCATTTCTTCTGATTAATGAACTTTTACCTTTATATGAAAGTGAAACGAACTAAAAATCCCACAATTGTTAAACCCTGATAAGAAACCGTATCTTGAGCTAGTCGGTGAAGTGTAAGCCTTCAAAGGTAAGTAAGGATGAGGGGTACACGAAGTGGCGCCCAACGTGGGGCTCGAGTAAAGGGACCATTTCAATTAAAAGAAAATTTAACGCTTCACTATCATAAAAGGTATAGTTCCGGAATTTAACAATTACTAATAGGTTGCATTGTATTCGATCATACAGTTCATTGATTGCATTGTAATTACGTCAGTATGATAAAAGTAAATTACTTAACCTCAGATGAATTAGACTGGGAGTTGATTACTAGTAACGCAAACCTGGAAGTAAAGGTGAGAGTAAAAAATGGCTTTGTTTGTTGATATGACGCAGAGATTTTATTTATACCTTTTAGTATAGGACATTTATTCCATGCTAATTTTATTTTTACCTGACTAATTGGTAAAATTTTGAGTCTTCAACTGTTTGAGTTAATCAATAGAAATTGAACCTAGGGATATTAAGAATTATGGGTCGTTTCGATTAATTACATTGGATTAGTAAAGGTTTTAACAAGTACAATATTTGTGGTACTTAGCACTTAGCTTAGGTACGTTGTACGTTTTTCAAATGTCATGAGGAATTTCTTTTGGAGTTCAATGAATATTGAAGTCATGATGGTTTGATGAGCTTGAGATTTTTTTATTCAAGTCAATTTGTTGTAATATATGTGTAAAGTACTAAATTGAACTTTCTGTTCTTTACATTTAATTGTTTCATCACAATTAGGTTGAGAGTCTGAGTGAATCACTAGTATGGTAAATGATAATTTCTTTCCATACTCTGGATTTTTCATAAGTAATTTTTCTCATCTGTACTTTTGATCCCTCAGGAGTTCGAGACAATTTTTTTTTCATTGGTCGGAGTTGTTTAACTGTGTGTTGTTGTTATGCATTGTCAACGCGATAGAAATAATGGTTCCTCTTCTTTAAGCGTGTCTATGTTGCCGTAAACCCGGACCACAGCGTAGAATGGTAAACCTAACCAGTCGAAGCTTGGGTGAGAGAATGTGGTTAAAAATGTGTTTTCCAGAATGTCAATTTTACTTGATTGAGTTTGCCTGTATCCTATGTGGTGCAGACTTAAAAGGCTTCTGTTCGATATAACAGAAGGTCTTTAGTAGTGTCCAATGAGGTGCTACATATAGGTTGTATGTTGTATAGCTGTGTCCTATGCGGCGCAGTCTAATAAGACTTCCGTTCGATATAACGGAGGGTCTAATTTTTTTGGTAGTGTCCAATGTGATACTGCATACTTGTAATAAAGCTAATTTATAAGGACTGTATTCCTGAGCTAATTCCAAACTTGTGCAAGTGTTTCCTAGAACGTTTAATTTCTTGGTAGTAGGAAAAATTCGTTGATGGCAATGCATAAAAATGATTCATAGTTGGTACTGTAGATAGAATTTTGGATACAAAGATTCTCTTTGACCATGTATATAGTTAGGTTAAAATAGTTAGTTTTTTTATTGCCAAAGATATTATTTCAAAAGGATTAGGTTGTATAACCAAAAGACTTTTCTAACTTGATGTCAGTGAGTTGTGGCATAGCACTCCTCAGCGAAACTGTATCCTATGAGGTGCGGTTTATTATTTTAAAGAATTCAGCATAGCATGACTGAAGATCTTGAATTTTAGGTAGTGTCCTATGAGGTGCTGTCCTTAATCGGTTTATTAAAGTACTTTACTCAAAGTGTAAAGTTAATAATTAGCTGTTAAATGCAAGAGGTTAATAATTGCTTCTGCAGAAAAACAGGCAAAATAAAAAGTAGCTTTATAGAGTGGACTATGCCTCCAAAGCTAATTCCTTTTCTTAAAAAGAATTTGCAGAAATGTTTCATATCTGGAAAGGAAATAAATGATGGAATTCTAGATACGTTAGATTTCTTTATGGGCAATTAAGATAAGAAAAGTAACTTGAAATAATTTCAATGGTAAGAGTTAGTGTTCATAACTTAGTTTAAAAGGTAGGATATTAGTGTATATAGATAATGGGTAGTCAATGTTATCAAGAACGATTGTTTAAAGTAGATGTATTAGCAAATATTAAAAAAGGGGTTTATAATAACTTTAGCCAACTGTCTAAAGGGGAAGATTTCAATATTACGATTATTTCTAGAAGGGGGATAGTGTAGCAGTACATATCTTAGCTTCTACAATGATACCGTTCGGTATTAGTTAAACTTAATAGATAGGCAACTTAAAGTGCATTAACAGTATAAGGGGTTGATACTGTTGATAGAATTTTGGAGACAATGATTCTATTGGACCATGTATATAGTTAGGTTAAAGTAGTTAGTTTTTTTTTATTGCCAAAGATATTATTTCAAAAGGATTAGGTTGTATAACCAAAAAACTTTTCTAACTTGATGTCAGTGAGTTGTGGCATAGCACTCCGCAGCGAAACTGTATCCTATGAGGTGCGGTTTATTATTTTAAAGAATTCAGCATAGCATGACTGAAGATCTTGAATTTTAGGTAGTGTCCTATGAGGTGCTGTCCTTAATTGCTTGTACAGATAGATCAATAAAAAAACCAATTAGGGCAGGCTGTGATATGTGTTATACGTTTGGCAGTACTGAAGTGTATTGTCAGTCTATGTCAAATTCGAAATTTACAGGTTAAGTTTTGCTTCAGTCTGCGTCAAATGACAAACAAAACCTAAACTACTAATCTCGAATTTGACATAGACTGACAATACCCTTCAGTACTGCCAAACGTATAACACATATCACAGCCTGCCCTAATTGGTTTGTTTATTGATCTGTTGTTATTTGTTTTGCATGAAGTATATGAATGTCTATTATCCCTCTTCCTCCTTCTTTCCTGTAGATCGTTAGTCTCTCTTTACACGATTTAGGGTGTTGCTTTCGGTGCTTTGTTAATTCTGTATTCGTGATTGCGCTGATATTTTATAAATCAGTTCTTTACCGTTTTAAGATTCCAAATGAATATGTAAGAAGAGGTATAGCGAATGTATTTATTGCCTTGAATACATTTTTTTAATTTAATTTTGTTTTTAAAATAAGTAATAAACGGTTTTTATATTGTTGTATGAGATGTTTTTTCACTGCTGTGAGTTCTATTCTTGTGTTTTGTTGAAATCCTAATTACTTATATGTTTCATCTTCTTGCATGTTATCCAGTGTTTGATTGTTAAGTGTTTCTGTTGTAGTTTTATCTTTCCAAATCCCCTTTTCTATTGTTAACATTTTACATTTGCGTATTCCAAATTCCATATTTATATCTGTTATTATTTCTTCTGTTATTTTTAATAGGCCTTTCATCTGCGTTTCTGTTGGTCCATATATTTTTATATCATCCATGTATAAGAGGAGGTTAATTGTGTGTTTTGTTGTTTTTTATGTTTGATTTGAAATCCATATGCTGTATGGTTTAGGGTATATGAGAGAGGGTTTAAACATAAACAAAACCATAAGGCACTCAGTGAGTCACCTTGAAATATTCAGCGTTTGATGTTTATGTTTTCTGTTTGTATTTGTTCTGTGTCTGTATTTAGATATATTGTTGTTCGCCATGTCGTCATAATTGTGGAGATAAAGTTTCGTATGGTTGGATGTATTTTATATATGTTTAGTACTTTTTTGAGCCATGAATGTGGTGTGGTATTATTATTATTATTATTGTAAATTACTTCTAATTCCAATCAATGCAGAGTTGTATTCGATATTTCTAAATTAACAGCTTGGTCGTACGATATCCTAACAAACTTATCAGAAAATTACATTTGCTGGCCTTCTGGTCAAAAGAATCAAGAAGTTAACGAAAAATTGTTTTCAGATATGTGTATCGATAGAGATGGCAAACGGTTGCGGTGTTCTCCACCAATTATTAATTTGCCAGGTAAGATGTAATCTACTGTGTTCAAAAGTTTTGAAGTGTAACTTTTAAAAACTGTTTTAGGATTTCATCAAATTCGCAACCCTTTACAGGAGAAACACGAAACTCCCGAAAAAGAAAACAACTTTGTATCTCACCATTCAGCTGGTGCAAATTGTGAAGTGGACAATTAATTGGGTGTCTTAGACACATTAAAAGGGTTTATCGAATAAGATGAAAAGATAAGTGTAGAACCAACGATTGTTTTAGAACTCATATATCCTTTTCACGAGATCAAAAGTGAATCATCTATCACTGGTGATAATGCCAGTAATTATGCTTCTGCTTATGTAACAGTTTACAATATATTGTATAATGAGTAGCAAGCTAACGTTTTAGATCTGCTTGGTGCTGAAATATATATAGATTGGTAAAAACATTAGTTCGATAAACTTCGCTGCTTGTTACTAGGTAGGTACATCAACAGTAGTTTTTACATTTTATTACTTTATGTAGGTTTTTTCTATAAGAACAATTTTTTAGATTGGTATCAAATTACCAATAATAAATAAAACACTGTATATGTATCTACATTTATCATTGAATTCTGTATAATCTAAGTGTTTTGGAACTTTATTTTTAGTATAGGGATTACAGTAGCTGGCCAGAGTATTGTCGAAAAATTTTCAAGCCATGACGGGAGCAATGTTAAGATGTTCTTAACATTGCTCCCGTCATGGCTGGTAAAGGTTGATACAAAGTTCCATAAAAATAAAAATTTAAGTAATACAACGGTTCATCTGACCATCACAACAATATTAGATGAAACATTAACTACCAAAGGAACAATAAAACAGCCAAAAAATATAAAAATGTCAAGTAACAGATTTCCAACATGGCTTAAACAATGGCGGACTTTCATTTAAAACTTTAAATTTCTGCAAATACTTAGAGGAACATAAATAACAACTACAATAAGGATTATAATTGTACTAGCCCATTAATATTTTTTAATGACAAACCTAATAATAAATCGTTCAAATTTTATCACATACTTCAAAGAACAATTACGTGATAAAAATAATTCCAAGATGTCAAAAATGAAAATGATCTTTAACTAATAGATAAAATTTAAAAAATTAATTATTACCTAAGAGGCCCTAGATTTAATATAGATGTCTAGTCAATCAATTTTTATATCCTGGATGAATACCAAAAGAAATACTTCAATATCTTACATCAATTTATGATTATTGCTACATTTTAAACAGATGTTTTTATTCAAATTGTACACAACTGAAGAAGACAATTTTAATTGTTGAAATATATATTGTGCATTTTACACGCCTATTATGTGTTTGACATCAAGGAGATGTCAATGTTGAATTTAGCTGCTTTACCTTGAAATTTTTTATTTTTAGTGTTTGCATTTTGTCGTAACAAACACACGTTTTGTTAAAATAATATGCAAATAACACTAAAATTTTAAAATAAAGAATTTTCATCTAATATTTAGCATAATAAGCAGTAATGTATTTCAAATTACCCGCACTTAGTCTAGGGACAATTTTACGGAAACCAATTTAAAAACCCATTAGTGGTTGATTGATGCTTAGCAACTACAGATGGCGTTGAAATTCTAGTCTAAAACTTATCAGAGTCGTCATTTAATTTTATTAATTATTTCTATTCTTTATTTATGATCCTAATTGTTTTGTACGTTGTTGATGTTCTTTCAAACGAATGCAAGTGTAATTAAGTAAACAATTTGTCTTTCTCCCATCATTTCTGACAGCGTTGTCTAGAGCGTCAATTTCAATAAAAGACTTCTGAAACTGAGGTTAAGTGTAGTGCTTGTTCACACGAACAGTTATTAAGTATTATTCTTTGCTTTACAGATGGATTAAATGGCCACGAATATATTATTCCAGTATTTTAAGACCGTTCCTTCCTATGTATAAAGATTTCGTATATATTTAAGGTAAATTGCAATCGATCGACACTAGAAGCAAAATAGTCGATACCTTTACTAAATAGACACCATCCATGTGAATGAGACAAATAAGAAATAACATCTGACTCTTTGCGAGCTGCTTGAAATCGCTATAGTGACCTAATAAATAAACGCAATATATTTCTGTTTAAAATAAATAACTTCAATTTTCTTTATAGAAAAGTACTAAGATAAATATAACTATTTGTAATTTGCTAATACATCAATTACTTCTAGTAATACATACTCAAATATTGCTATAATCGCATATTATTGAGCTAAAAAGTATTACTTCCCACCAGCCAACGTTACATTAACCACAATGACCACTAATCAAGAAGCAGCGGATAATAATATTCATAGCCCTACAGCAGCTTCACTGCATATATTAAAAAACTTACATGGCAATGAAGATGTTAAGAAATTATCTATCAAACAAGAAATTATTGAAAGCAGTAACGACATCAGTGGGTTGGAAATGAATATGAAATGTGAGTTTGAAATAAAAGACGAAAATTATATGACTCAAAATTCAACAGCACAGAGTTTGATTACATCAATGAAGCCCCATAGAGGCAAAATACTCTATTCTTGTTCTGTGTGTGACTTTACAACAGTAAATAAACGAAATATAGTCTCGCATTTAAAATCTCATACAGACAAAAAACCCTTTTGTTGTTCTGTTTGTAAATACAGAACATCAAAAAAATCTAATTTCAGTAAGCATATGATATCTCATACAGGCGAAAAACCTTATTCTTGTACTGTGTGTCAATACATAACGGCACATAAAGCTAATTTAGTTACACATATGAAATCTCATACAGGTGAAAAACCTTATTCCTGTACAGTTTGCAAATACAGTGCGGTACGGAAATATTATTTGGTTAAACATATGAAATCTCATACAGGTGAAAAACCTTATTCCTGTACTATTTGTAACTACAGAACAGCACAAAGATCTACTTTAGTTACACATATAAAATCTCATATAGGCGAAAAACTTTATTCCTGTACTGTTTGTAAATATAGTGCGGCACGAAAATGTGATTTAGTTAAACATATGAAATGTCATACAGGCGAAAAACCTTACTCCTGTGCTATTTGTAAATACATAGCAACTGACAAATCTAGTTTAGTTAAACATATAAGATCTCATACAGGTGAAAAACCTTATTCTTGTACTATTTGTCAATACAATACAGCACAAAAATCTAATTTAGTTACACATATAAAATCTCATATAGGCGAGAAACCTTATTCTTGTACTATTTGTAAATACAGTGCGGCACGAAAATATGATTTAGGTAAACATATGAAATCTCATACAGGTGAAAAACCTTATTCCTGTACTATTTGTAAATACCGTGCAGCACAAAAATTTACTTTAGTTACACATATGAAATGTCATACAGGCGAAAAACCTTATTCTTGTACAGTGTGTCAATACACAACAGCACATAAAGCTAATTTAGTTACACATATGAAATCTCATACAGGTGAAAAACCTTATTGCTGTACTATTTGTGAATATAGTGCGTACCATAAATGTCATCTAGTTCGACATATAAAAACCCATACAGGCGAAAAACCTTATTCTTGTACTATTTGTAAATTCAGTGCGGCACACAAATCTAATTTAGTTCGACATATGAAAACGCATATGGGCGAAAAACCTTAATTCTGTTTTGTTTGTGGTTATGAAACTGTAGTTAAAATAGTAGTAAGTTTGAAGTATAACAAAGTATATTTTCACATAAGCAAAGATGAACACATTCACTATATTCTCTTTTCCGCAATAGTATCTGTTTTATATTTGAATAACTTTAGATTTTTGCTTGATCAAAACAACGCCCGTCGACACCTGTTGACCACCATGTTGCAAGTCATTGAGGACATGTTCAAATTCCCAGACGTGCTGGGAGTAGATATTTTTTCAATCACAGTATAATATAAAGATTATGTTTTAAATGAAAAGGGGAGATGTGAGTTACTTGGTAACTTATTGTTATAATAGTGATAAAACTTCTAGAAATTAAGAACCTTAACAACAATGTCCTGTATATAAACAAACATGGTGTTGTGTTTTATCTTAGAATACATTATTAATAATTATGAGTTTGTGTGTTATTTCTGGTAATTATTACTTATGAGTGGGCAGAACCCCGACAGCGTACTGTATCTGTACCTATTAATTCAAATAATTTTACAAAATGCTATAATTGTAAATCCTGTTTCAACAAACAGCACGGACGTTGATCGCAAGGCAAGGGACACTAAGATGAGGTAATTCGTCGAAACTCGTTTTTAATAGCAATGATGTGCCGGTTGCAATTGTGAGGGCCGAAATAGTTCAAAGATGCAACTTTTACAATAATCCAGTAATACCCAAACCCGGCAATGAGCTTCCGGCAGCCAGTAGCACATCTGAATCTTCACCTAATAACAATAGCAGTGGCTGGAAAAAAGTCAATTGTCATAAAAATAGAAAAACACTTATGGTTGGGTCGGTTGGGAGCAAAAGCCACGTGGATGGTAACCACACACAGATTTTGCTAAAATTCAAAAAGACAAAGACGACAGAATGTTGACTGAAGTCAGTTCTAAGGGAATAAAGTACCAGCAAATAGTTGGAACTAACCAGGAAGATTGTAGAGCAAAAGGCGCTTCCAAGAAAGTTCTTCATGTATGCAGGGTTGGCCCTGCGACAGTAACAATGGACTTACACAATCTTCTAAATTTTTGTGCAGCGGAGTGCGAAGACAAAAGTGAATCCCTCTGTAACATCAATTTTTATGGCTTTGTATTAATTAGTGGCTTTAATAGAACACAAATTAAATGCGGTAGTATTGCTATCTGAGCTAAAAAAGAGCTTCTTAATGTAACAAAAATACATTTCAGTGATACGCGCATTGAGAATTGCGGCGTATAATCGTCGGGCCCGTCCCGCAATTTAGTATAGTATCTTGTGTATCATAAAAAACCTAAAAACAGAAAGTCACCGGGGTCAGATACCATCCACAATGAAATGTTAAGAGATGGGGGAAACGAACTAAAAACAAGAATATATGAGCTAATATCAACAATATGGGAAAAAGAAATAATGCCTGAAGAATGGCGATTAGGAATGATAGTGCCTATACCAAAAAAGGGGATTTAACAAAGTGCGACAACTACAGAAAAATAACGTTACTAAATATAATGTACAAAGTATTATCGACAATAATATTAAAAAGACTGAATAAGTACACAAAGAGAGAAATAGGAGAATACCAGAATGGATTCACACAAGGAAAATCGACGGTTGACGCAATACACACACTAAACCAAGTGATAGAAAAATGTTACGAAAGAAAGATTGAGCTACACGTAGTACATATAGATTATAAACAAGCATTTGACAGTCTAGAAAGGAAAACCATAATGGAAGACATATCAACATTAAGAGTACCAACAAAAATTAAAAGACTAATCAAAATGACACTAGATAAATCGCAGGCGGCCGTAATAACACAAGAAGGATTAACCAACCCAGTGAAACAAACAAAAGGAGTAAGGCAAGGAGATGGGCTTTCTGCAGCCCTTTTTAATATTTCATAAGAAGGTGTAATAAGAAACTGTAACATATCTGGATCCATAATACAGAAGCCACTACAAATAATAGCATACGCTGACGACATCGCAGTAGTAAGAAGAGACAAGAAAAGCTTGGAGAAGATAATAAAGAAAATGGACGAGGAGGCACAAAAAAGAGGATTAGAAATAAATCAAAATAAAACCAAATACATGAAAATTAATAAAGACCAGAAATCAGATAACAAAACAGAAATAGTAATAGAAAAATATAGATTCGAGCAAGTTCAAACTTTTAAATACCTTGGAACAGTGATAAGTAATAAAAACGAGAGAAGCATAGAAATATCACAAAGAATAAGAGCAGGACACGGCACATACTACAAATTCAAGGAAATCATGAGAAGCAAACAGATAAGTAAAGAAACAAAAATGAGAGTGTACAAAGTAGCAATAAGGCCAGCAGTACTATACGCAAGCGAAATCATGTGTATTACAAATAAAGACGCAGAGAAATTAAAGATATTCGAAAGGAAGATAATTTGAAAAATATATGGACCAAAGAAGATAAATGAAGAAATATATATAACACTTACAAATCAGGAGATAGAAGAAAGGCTAAAAGAAGAAAACATAGTAAAAGAAATTAAAGCTAGAAGATTACGTTGGTACGGCCATATACACAGACAAGACGAAAATGCAATTACGAAGAAGATAATGAAATGGAAGCCACAAGAAACGAGAGCACAAGGAAGACCAAAGATAAGATGGGAAGACCAAGTAATAAGCGACATAAAAACCATGAAAATCTATAAATGGAGAGAAAAAATAAAAGATAGGAAAATATGGAGAAAAGTAGCAGAAGAAGCAAAGAAACACAACGACCTGTAAAGTACGACAGTGGAGAGGAGTGACGAACCACCCCACTAATAAAGTCAGAAGGGCTCCAAGGAGCGGCATCAATTCTTGAAGAATGTATTGCCAAATATACAGTGTGTCCCCGGATTGAGTTCACTATACATATAATTGACAAAAAATTTTACAATTTTATTTTAATGTTTTGGGATTCCGCCCTGCTTGGTCTGAAGAGAATTTTAAGAATATTTACAGTTTTTGAAAACACAAGTTGGCCTTGACAGTGAAGCAAAAACTATTTTCTTTTCAGGTAAACTACCCTTTCTGTTCATGATACGGCAAAATGTTACCAAGAAAAGTTGTTCAGAATGATAAATTATGGCCCTATACAAAATTTCAGGAAGATCTACCTACTTAAATTAAACCGTTAAAATTGTAGGTACCTATGTATTAAAAATTACGGTTTGATTTAAGTAGGTAGAACTTCCTGAAATTTTGTATGGGGCCATAATTTCCCATTCTGAACAACTCTTCTTAGTAAAATTCTGCCGTATTATAAACAAAAAGGGTAGTTTACCTGAAAAGAAAATACAATAGTGTGTCCCAGGGGCCAGGACTGATGTTACAAGAGGTGAGATGGACTAAATATTTTTGAATGTTATTTTATGGTTCTGGGATTCGGTCCTGCTTGGTTTGAAAAGAATTTTAAGAATATTTTAAGTTTTTGAAAAACAAGTAGGCCTTTGCAGGGAAGCGAAAACTATTTTATTTTCAGGTAAACTACCCTTTTTGTTCATGATACGGCAAAATTTTATTAAGAAAAGTTGTTTAGAATGATGAATTACGGTCCTATGCAAAATTTCAGAAAGATCTGTTGACTTAGAAAACACCGTTATTTTTTAGATAATTTTATTATTTTTAAGTAAACTACTTTTTTTGTTCATGATACGGAAAAATTGTATTAAGAAAAGTTGTTCAGAATGAGAAGTTGTGGCCTTATACAAAATTTCAGAAAGATCTGTCGACATTTTTAATAAATGCAATTTGTTTAATCTAAAAAATAACGGTTTAATCGAAGTCGACAGATCTTTTTGAAATTTGGTACAGGGCCATAATTTTTCATTCTGAACAACTTTTCTTAACAAAATTTTGTCGTATCGTGAACAAAAAGGGTAGTATACCTAAATAGAAAATAGTTTTTTCACATTTTTCATGGCCGACTTAATTTCTAAAATTTAAAACTCTGTTTAAAATTGTTTTCAGACCAAGCAGGGCGGGATCCCAAAACATTAAAATAAAATTGTAAAATTTTTTGTCGATTATACCTATAGTGAACTCAATCCGGGGACACACTGTATATATATATCTTGTGTTTGAGACAAGTAAATAACGGAAATTTAGTCACGAGTAGAAGCGTGAAAAGGCGGAAATCGGTAGCGAATAAAGTGGCCATTGGAAACAAGCCCAAGCGTAAATAAACAAAATGTAAAAATGAACAGTACTGTAGGTGTGTTGCGAACCCTGTGACTTCGTCTACTCGTGAGATTTCTTAATAGTAACCAAGATTCGTGAATCTAGTTGAAATTTTCAAAAAATTATCACCACGTATGTAATTACTGTTGATAACTTTTTAAAATTTTCAACCGTTTTGATATATGTTTGGGTATGTTTGTTAGGAAGGAGGCAAAATATGAGTGGTATGTAATGACCTAATGACGTACGTATGCAGTGAATGGTAAATGGTTGAAAGAAGAATTATTTAAATAGGCCGTCCATGTAATAAGTGTCGGCTTCTGACAAGCATTTTAAGTTGGAAACACAACCAAATATAATTACGTGATTTTCGGTATCGTTGTCCAAAAGAAAACATTCTTCTTGATCAGTTTTTGGGTTCATCGTATTCAAGACTTCGTGGACTTCAGAGCTGTTTCGTGGATTGGGCGGCATGATGCTCAGACAACTTCGGTTTCTGTTGTGTCTAACTCGAGGGGTTAACCACTAAGGAAAAAATGTGACAAGATTGCGGGGATTTCGAAAGCATGCAAGTGATTTCCAACGATTTCAGGAGACTGCGGAAAATTTAAACTATTTATTCATTGTTGATACAAAATTTTAGTATAAAATATCGGGGTACAGGTCTCTGTACGTATATTAATATGCTACTAGATATAAACTATAAAAAATCTGGAAACAGGTTTACACGGAACTTCCCTCGCGTGAATTAAATCAATTTGCAAATTTAAAAAAAAAATTAGTTTGCTGGGATTTGAATTCCGCTCACCCAGGCGAATATGTGACTGGAGTTTCTTGTCCGCCGCTAGATTAGCTGAGCCACGGGCGCATTCAAATTCGGTGAGTTTCTGCTGCTTTATAAAGCTACTATATTATTCTGTCCCATTTCTGATGTTTAACCTGTATCTGTTTGGTCTCATTTTCGCCAATAATAAAGCCTGAGCTATGTGCTAATGATTACTTGTATTTTACTTACTCTTACTTGTATATTACTACTTGCAGGCAAAAGAAGTGGAAGTTATGACACTAAATATTTTGAAAAATCAAAGGCAACTGGGGGTAAAAGTATCTATTAATACTACAACAATAAAAGGACCACTCGGTAATTCAAACTAAATCAATTTGAAAATAAAACAAATTGAAAAGCGGGCCGACGAATCGTCATGGAATTGTTTTACTCTAACGTCCCACGCAAGTGACTTTAAACAATTTTAAAAATCAAAGGAAAATAAAGTTAAAAATATCGTAACGAGCCCAATAATACTGATACAATAAAACGAAACACTTGGTCATGCGAATTACATCAATTACCAGTTTAAAAAGATTACCGGCGGTGGGATTCGACCTACATCACCTGCGTATGCGATTGTAACCTCATCGGTATGTTACAGTGAGCCATGCAGTCCCACTGGTACTAGTGCGACGCGCGGCTGTATTTAACAGAATGGTTTTATTGTTGAAACGTTTTGACTCTTTTGCGACATTATCCTGTATCTGTTGGGTCTTATTTTTGTCAAGTGTAAAGCCTAACCTATGTGCAAGTTATTACTTTCATTTATTCCTCAGTTAACGCAAAAATACACAAAATTTATTTTTAAGGTGCTCACCCTATATATAGTTGTCTGAAATTTTCTCGGTTTCATGCCAGGCAGACATGTAATCTGCATGCAAAATATCGTCATCCTTCAACAAATAGTTTTTGAATTATACCGCCAACAGGCAGACAAACGGAATTGAGAAAATTTGTTTTTCATCATCTAGAGACCTTGAAACGGCAAGATCTGAAGAAATCTCGGAAGGTGATTTTTTCGCGATTACATTACTTACTTCGTCTTTTAGATGAGGGAAGTACAACAAACTGTTTCTTAGTATGTAATAGTTACTATACTAACCGATTAGGATGTAGGTACCTTCGCACGTACTTAAAGAAACAGTAATGATAATTGAAAACTGCCCCGTTGTTGTAGTAAATTCATTAAAAATTAAAAATATTCATCATGACACACACCTCACACAATGGTTGCTGCGCAAGCACCAAAAGGGCGCTCCAACTTTGTAAACCGAATCCGAGGCAAGTTGAGCATTGCACCGCCAGACGCAAGCGAATAAATACCAACCTCTACACCGCAAGGTAAAATGAGGTTACCGATAATTCATACATACATACATACCTACATACAAAATGAAGTATGTATACTCTTTTTTCAATAGTTAATAATTTGTCAAGGAATGAGTCTAAAATATCTCTTGTTATAACTAGAAATCGAGCAATAGCTTTAGATATATAATTTTTTAATATAGGTCTGTTACACAAGTAGATAATGTTTTAATAATTGCTCCAAAATTCATTTTATCTGCGCCTAAAGAAGTGTAAATATTAAGGATGGACCGATACGGGTTTTTTTGGCCGATACCGATATATCGGCCGATATATTCTCATTGCTCTCTCCACTACTTTTTGACTACGCACGTGTGCGTCGCTGCTTGCTAGATTCGGGCGGGGTAATCCCCTAAATATGAACTCTAGCTTAGGTTTGCTTATGGAGGTGTCTTCTCGTCATTTCGTTTTAAAAACGCAATTTAACACAATCTTTTTTTTTCTTGGCCTATTAGTATTGTTAACAATTTCTGATGATGCAAGACCTTGAAATGGCATCTCCTGATCGAATGTTTTTGCTGATGGACCGAGCTCTGTGGACTAGTGGTTACCACGTCTGCTTATCATTCGGGAGTTCGTGGGTTTGATTCCCTTAGCCGTCTTCTTTGATTTAGGTTTGTAGGTGGTTTTCCTGGGTCAACAGAGCACCTTCTCTGAAGCGAATGTCGGGGAAGTACTTCTCAACCTTTCCTGGCCTCTCTTGCATTCTCCACCCATTCTGAAATTTCCGTTATTGGCTGAAGAGGGACGCAAGGGGTCTCCAGCTGGGAGAATTTAAATGACCCTGGACCTTTACCTTTTTTTTTTGCTGAAGCAGTGCATTCTAGAAGCTGGAAGATATTTCGCTGCATGGTGCAACACACTTGATGAAGAGCTTAATATTTTTACATAATAATTTACAAAAAATGAATTTTCAATATTAGATAGTAGTTATATTTTATACTCCACATTGATTATTTACATTATATTGTTCATTTCTTATAATAAATATTAAAATATTAAATATTGAAAGGAAATTCAGTTTTGCCGATATATTGGCAAAAAGGAAGGCCGATATGACCGATACCGATATATCCCTAATTCGGCCGATATGGCCGATATGCCGATACCGAGTATCGGTATCGGTCCATCCCTAGTAAATATTATATATCATAATTTAAAAAATTGTGAAGACCAATCAAAATATGTTTTTGAAAATTGAATGGATCCAGTTGAAGGACAAAATTGCGACGCAGTTGGCAAAAATATGTTTATTATCACAATTTTGAAAGTGGCAACCATCCGATAGGAGAGGTTATACTTTCCCATCCGCCTGTAATACCTTTACGATGTTTTTAGACCAGAGGAGGCGGCGGTATTTCGCGGATTTCGGAGCGATTTCGTGGATTGCGGAGAGATTGCGAAGCGATTGCGTGGATTGCGGACAGATTGCAAAGCGATTGCGTGAATTGCGGAGGATTTCCGTTGTGATTTCGGGGATTGCGGAGGAATTTGTGACAAGATTGCGAGAAGTGGTTAACCCCTCGGTCTAACTAAATCGATGTCCTTCGTGGTGATGCTCCTCTTGTATGTAGAGTGAGCGATTTCCGAATTGATTATTTTCGCTGGTTTTTCGCACAAATCATCTGCAGCCTTTCTTTTACACGAATTGTTGATGGCTTGTCTGGTTAACTTCTGCACATCCGGATTATGATTGTGATTTCACTCGTGCCAAAATACAAAGTCATCGCCGCCTTTAAACAAAACAAAAAATTAATTAATTAATTTTTAAAAAATCGTACCTATATAATAATGCACAACACTACAGGCGGTGTTTACACGATCAAAAGTACCATGGTTGTATTCGTACGTTTCTATTTTCGGAGTTTTGTAAACAAACTTACAATTACTTTTAATAGCGATATTATCACAGAAAACAATTACTTATTATGCCTATTACTTGTGTTTTTTAGAACTATTGACACAGCTTCAAAGGCAAGTCAATTTTGGTTAATAATAAAGACAATTCATATCTGCTTACTGAATGCTACCAACGGCTAAAACAACGAAATCGAAGCCGTACGTTTTAAGGCGAGTCTCCGATGTTACATAACCTATATTTTCGCAAATTTTTATGCGGGGCTCTCGTGTTTCCTTTGTGGTGATTAGTCTTTTAGCAGAGGCTACAAGTATTAATTCTGTGATAATGGTCTACTGTGCATCAGATAATTGTAGTACAAAGCAAGGTAAGGGAATAGCGTTGTTCAGATTTTCCAAAAATTTGCAACAACGGGATTATTGATCTAAATTTTGCAAAAGCAAGAATTGGACTCCCACTAATGCTTCACGGTTATGTGAGGTAAGTAGTTTTGAATAAAATTGTACCTACAATCTTATTGCTTTTCATTCTCATTGAAGTATCGCAAATTAAAACTAACGCTGATGGCATTAGGACATTGAAAACGAATGCAGTACCTACTATTCTTACATCGTCTAATCCTGGAAATGTTTCTGCACGTTTCGAATCTCTACCATCAACATCCAACTCTACGAGTGCATCTTTGACTGTAATTATTAACAACGCAGCTATGACCGAGGTTTGTACACATTTGTATGTAACGACGCTAAATTTTATGCAAAATTTACTTGTATTTTTTATAAAAATATTAATCATTGTTGCATACAGAAAATTGGCTGCTAAATTTTGAGCTGAGTTTTCATGTAAATTATTTAGAACCTACAATCTTGTTGCTTCTCATTTTCTGCAGCGTCGCTTTGAAGTATCATGCTATTGTGGAAGTTAATAAGCGGCAACCTATGACCGATGTGATAAACTTGAACGACGACAGCAGCAAATCAAAAAACTTCATGCACGAAGCCATTGATGAATGCAAGTGGACAGAAGAAGTTCCGTGTGCTTGAAATAAACGAAAACGCAAGTATATCGGGTAGAAGCAGCAAATCCCATCCATTTCCGCGGCCCTGCAATACGAACTTCGGACTTTTTATTTCATTTGCACCAAGAAGACAGCAGTTATTTTGAGAGCTAGCTTATCTACTTTGAACTTGTTTCGGTAAGTCGAGATGTGAGTTCCAAGATTGATATTACATAACCTATAAATTATGTCAGATTTCTGATTATTAATTAGACAAATAATTCGCCCAGCAAAATCAAACAAGAAGACGGTTATCACCAACGAGCAGGTAAATCATGCTGTTATGGAAGTTAATAAGCGGAAACTTATGACTGATGTGATAAATTTGAACGACGACAGATTTCGTTTGCGCAGTGACTAACGTCACATGACAGATTATTTGTGTTTTAAAGAGTGAACATTGCTGTTGCTGTTGATTTTCTTAAGTCTGTTATTTTGTTATTGCTATTGTTATTGTCGCTATTTTTGTGTGTTGTTAATTCTGTTTTGAAATGCGATATACCACAATGTTGAGTACGCCTCCGATTTATTGTGACGTTTAGCTTAAATAAGGTTAACAATTTAATGTCAATATGATAGATTTCAAAAGTGTTACCAATACAAAACTTGGAAATTACTAGATTCTAACATTAGTTTCAGTTTTCACCGGGCTTCATCTAGAACCTGTAAGCTGTACCATATCGGTTTTTGCATACAATGTATAGTCAATTTCGTAATAAAATTGATGATTTATATATTTTCATTAACAGCTATGCTAATAAATTCTCTGTTGTTAAACCAAACATCACTTAGCTGTTAATTAAACAATAAATTATGATATTACTGTTTCCAGGAGGAAAGCTTGAATATGACTAGTTCATACCTAGATAACCGAAAGCAATTCACATGCTGTAATGATCTCAAATCCACTGTGGAAAAGATTCTTCAGCGAGTCTCGCACGGCTCAATATTAGGTCCCGTGTTATTTTTAATTTTTATCAACGATCTGCACAATGGCTCACCAGAAGCCGACATGCAGATGACACTACGGCAATAAAATCAAATTCTAATCTAAGCGTTTTACTTAATGAGATAAAAGCAGTACAAAATGATTTATCAATTTGGTTTACTGCAAATTATCTGATCCTAAACCAGCAGAAAACACAGGTCATGGTCTTCTCTCAACGAAAAATAAATGGTTCTACAGATCCTAATAGCATGAATGGATCTATTGCTTTCGTGCAATATGCATATCGATAATAATATATCGAAAAATATCTCAATAAACTTATTTTTAATAAGACAACTAATTATATGGTGCTGTTTCAAAAGATTATGAAAAATAGCTTACCATTCTCTAATTGCATTATTGCTGAGTTATGCTGTAATATGCTGGGGGCACTCGTCAAGCTCCTCACGTGTTTTTAAACTTCAACGTAAAGCTGTAAGGATCATTACTGGTTTGTCCTACAGAAGTGATGTGAAAGCAAAATTTATTGAATTGCTTATTTTAACTTTCCCGTGTATCTACATTTATTACTGTTTACTCTATGTTAAAGGTAACATGTATCTTTTTACTACCTACAAGAATGTTCATTCTTATAATTGTATTGTATTGTATTATCATTAACCTCGTTTTACCTTTCGGTGTAGAGGCTGGTGCTTTATGTGCTTAGAATACTAGGAATAATATCAAAATCAGACCACTTTTTACAGACTGAATGCGGATTGCAATGGCCTTATATATTATGGGGCTGTATTTTTTAACTGTCTGCCTGGCCACATGAGGGAACTTCCAATGCCAAAGTTTAAAGTTACACTAAAAACGTTTTTAATAAATAACACTTTATTCAATATGAATGAATTTTTAACCTTTAATTTCAATGACCGCCTCTAAGCATGTTTTACGTACTGAATTAGGAATAAATATATATAATTAAATGTGAACTGTATATATTGTATGTATTTGGTGTAGCATTTGCTATAGTAGACGTGTGTAAAAGAATTTTTTATATCTATCTAACGCGCAAAACTTTAAATACGGCATGCGCCGCGGGCTACAGCTAGTAAAGAAGAAAAAGTAAATTTATGTCACACGTGCAGGGTGATCCTATGCAAACCGATTTGACTTGCATTTAACGGTCGTACGAGAAATTTCGAAAAACTAAAATACAGGGCTGACTGACATTTTATATTTGTTATTGCAACTGCTTACAAAATTGTAATATTTCGCTCTGCACTTTTACAAACTATTTACTTTACTTTACTTCTGCACTTCGTTGATATTAGAAAAAAATGCTATCACACGAAGTAAAAATGAAAAACCACGGCTATAAGAAATAAGGTTGATATCAATAAAATAAAAACGAAGGGGTCTGTGCCACAGAAGGCTAATAATAACCTAAAATGGAGAGCAAAGAAAAAATTTAGTGTCTATTTCCTAAAATTCGGTTTCTCAGTTTTTAAAGATTTCTGGTGAGAAAAATTACATGTACAGTCACGGAATTAAACATCCGGGCGAGTCTTATAGAGGATTTTTGCAATTTTTGGGTAATGTAAATTTAAGGCTGCCAACTATTGAAGGCCTCAATGCGGGACATGATTACTCTAAGCCGGCGAGGGGGGGGGGGCAATATACAGTATCCGCCAAAAAGTGGGCATAATACGGAAAAAAAATTTTCAAGGAAACTTTTTAAGTTAATAATTTGTGCTTGTTTAAAAACCTATTTAGCCCCTATCATATATACCGAGTGATTTTCACTTATTTAGAAAATGAAGTTTTTCGAAATTTTCAAAATCCTAAAAGTGCTATTTTTCAGAAATTAAGTAAGATTTCAATGAGATTTTTTTCGAGTGTGTTATTTTTAGCTAACTGAACAATCTCAAGGATAGAAAACACCTATTTTTAACTTTAGCTAAAAATTAATTTTTAAATTTTTTAAATATTTTTCAAGATTTCACATACCATAGTATGTTACTACTAAATAAAGAGGCATTTTGTCCATAAGGAAATTATCTCACTTGACTTTGCCTCGTGAGTTAAAGTTTCCCCGAATGGATAAAATCTCTTTATTCACGTGTGGCATATCATTTTTTTTCCAATACCTAAAGTTAGTTATATAAAATTTTTAAATTGGATAAATAATTACAAATAAATATCATGTTACTTGTTTTTGTAGTTTTAAGTAGCATTTTAAAATGTTACTTTATAATAAAGATTTTCGTAGATGAAATACAGCTTTAGAAGTAGGTATTGAAAAGAAATTACTGTCCTTTACTATTATTTTGGATAGTATATTATTTACGTACCATGAATTGTAGTAAGTGACACTTTTCAGATTGAGAATGCAGTTTGGGAAATAAAGACCCGTAGAGCCGAGGTTTCGTAAGCATTCGAGACTAAGAAATGCGGGACTAGCGGGACGCATTTGACGTTTTGCGGGACGTTTTCAATGCGGTATTTGAATGCGGGACTAGTACTGCTATTGCGGGACCGTCCCGCACAATCCGGGACGGTTGGCAGCCTTATGTAAATTGAGCTTTGCGTTTGTAGGTTAGCAATTGACAGTTAAACAAGGCAAAGTGAAATCAAGAAGCTATTTAATTTTGACTGACTAATTTCGCCAGGTAACGTGGTAAGTAAAGTAAAGTAAGGTATACACTGAATCATTTTAAGTGCCCGGATTTTTAATTCCGCGATTGTACATGTACGAAAATATAAGTTCGAGTAAGTTTCACACGTTATTAAAAACGCAAAAAGTAGTCTCAAGACTTGTCCCACTTTTATTTGCAAGCAGCTGTACATTACATGTACATGGAATCTGTTTGCGAATAATTGAAGGGGTCGCCAGCTGAAGTACACAATATTTAGCAACTTTGACAAATTTAAACCCTATTCCTCGAGTTTCAATCACCCTGTATATTTATGTAGTTTCATTCACGGATTTGCCTGTGTAGCATATATTTGCGAGTAAAACTGTATGTATGTGTGATGGTAAGTTAAAACCCATTTTACTAACGTGCACTGTAAATAATAACTTGCCCCTTGAAGGCATACAGATACTTTTTGCTACATACAGGGCTTAGAAATTACTAGATTCTAATATTAGGTCTGTTTTTGCCGCCCACATAGTTACAATGGTTCTGCTGTAAATAGAAAATTATGCAAAATAGCATGCATGGTATTTTTTTCCCTACAAAATAGTTATTTACACTTTTGCTCTAAAATAATTAGGGTAGCAAATATTTACATTTTATAAATATACCATTGGAATCTCTACGGTCTAGGAGGTTTAGGCGCGATTCTTTAGGCGCGCATCTTTAGGCGCGCGCTTTTAGGCGCCAGCGCTTTAGACGCGGACGCTATTAGGCGCCTGGACGTTTAGGCGCCGCAACTTTAGGCACGGGGACAGTTAGGCGCCACATCAAAGAAATCAACATTATTCTTGATTTTAAAATTTCTTGTAAGGTAATTATTGCAGTCATTAACGTTGAAGAAAAATTCAAATCTTCATAAACAAAATATATTCGGCTGTTTGACGAACCTTCTTCAGTGTTAAAGGTTTTACAAATTTACATATTTAATTTACATTGTATCGATTACGAAAAATGAGTTATTTACATTTTGTATATAGATAGTTTAACATCGTGAAATTATACACACCATATACAAAATGTAAATAACGATTTGTTCATAATCGATAAAATGTAAATTCAATATGTAAATTTGTAAAACTTTAACACTGAAAAAGGCTTGTAAAACAGCCTAATATATATTGTTTATGAAGGTTTAAATTTTTCTTCAACATTAATGACTGCCAATTTTAAAATATAAATAATCCACTCGTAAAACAAAAATTTACTACATTATTCTTGATATGTGATATATTACCTAGCTGAAATAAGTTATGTAACTAAACTTCTTTCCTAAACATACATAGAAACTGGTTATTTGTGTAGGTAATTGCAAAATATGATGTTTTTTAGGAGTCTGAAAGTTTTGTAGGAGTAAAAAGATCCATTTTGCACTTGTTACAACACTAGTTTTTGTGTAAAATATGAAATTTAAAAAATTACATTTTGCAAGTCCTGCACGATTAATATCATTGACTTAAATTTTCGTAAAGGGAATGTGTGGTTCTTATCAAATCTACTCTCCGAAAAATTGATATTATACCTAGTGTTTCACTTAAGGTACGAATATATGGAAATCGTATATTATGCATATTCCTGCTTGCTGCTTGACTTAATAGGATTTATAGTGGTATCAATCGAAAGAGCTTGTTTAAGATAAAAATAGCTTAAAAACTGTAATAAATATTTTGCATTTTATTCACAAAAAACAAACCAGCCATGATCAAATTTGTTTATGCCAAAATAAATGTTATCAATTCACATATTTGCTATTTGTCAAAATCTAGCCGGTGATTATCACTGCCCTTGGTAAATTATAGCTGAAAATAACATTTATTTTGGCATAAACAAATTTGATCATGGCTGGTCTGTTTTTTGTGAATAAAATGCAAAATATTTATTACAGTTTTTAAGCTATTTCTATCTTAAACAAGCAACAAATTCAAGTAAAGTAGTATCAAATTAAGCGCATATTTTTTCTCTTTGATCGATACCACTATCAATCCTATCAATGCAAGTGGTAATAAGCAGGAATCAGCATATATACGATTTCCTATGCTATTTCCCTACGTTAGCACCTTAAGTGAAACACTCGGTATGCAGTCGAAAATTGCTAATATTGATTTTATTTATTTTCTTGAAATTAAAGAGGCACAAGGCAGGTTACTTGGGCACACCTATCTATTCAATACTTAGTAAGATAATGCCATAATTACTCCAGGTAAACATAGTTGCAGTTTGAGTCCGCCCCGTTTTGGACATTATTCTTACTACTTTTATTTTCTTAGTAAGGAAGAAACTGGTTGTCAATATTATGGCATTTTAAAGCTAACCGTAATCCGATTTTCTGAAGGTTTATTAAAATCTGCTAAATACTATATAACAACGATTGAGTCATTAGGTACAGTTAACAATGACATATTCAGGAACTTCCAATCCAAATAAGTCTTTCTAAAACTGAGTTTTAAATCCTCCTCTATGTCAAGGTTCGTAAATATAACAAGCTTGGATATATAGGCCATAGTGCCCACTCAATTTTCATTAGTTTCGT